>JAJJWW010005329.1:0-157692 GCA_023531295.1 Papaver armeniacum | reverse complement strand
TACTTAGTGGTTGATGGTGGTTTTAAACGAAGGGTAAAATCGTAAAACCCCAAATAACCTAATGTCACCTTGACACATTTATTAGAACATTTAATGCATGTAGTCGGTAATTAATAGGGGTATTTTTCAAATTAGGGTTACAACAGAACAAAACCTAATTCACCTCGTGCTTAGATGGCAAATCATGCCCGACCACACCTAGCCCAAGCTAGCCGCACCATGCCAAATGCACTCTGCCTTGGCCCTAGCTACGCTAATCACACCACGCCAAGCCAAACACACTTACCTTGGCCCTAGCCGCACCTCTGTGCCAATGGCAAATCATGCCGGACACACCAAAATGCGCCAAAGCATGCCAACCATGCGGCCGCACCTCCCGTGCCAATGGCAAATCATGCCACCACACCTAGCCCAAGCTAGCCGCACCTCTGTGCCAATGGCAAATCATGCCGACCACACCAAAACGCGCCAAAGCATGCCAACCATGCTGGCCGCACCTCCGTGCCAATGGCAAATCATGCCAGCCACACCTAGCCAAGCTAGACGCACCTGCGTGCCAATGGAAAATCATGCCGTACACCAAACGCGCCAAAGCATGCCAACCATGTTAGCCCAGCACCTCTGTGCCAATGGCAAATCATGCCATCCACACCTAGCCCAAACTAGCCGCACCTGCGTACCAATGGAAAATCATGCCCCCACCAAACGCGCCCAAGCATGCCAACCATGTTAGCCGCACCGGCAGTGCCAATAGCAAATCATGCCGACCACATTTAGCCAGCTAGCCGCAGTGTCAAACGCACTCTGCCTTGGCCCTAACTACGCTAGTCACGCCACGCCAAGCCAAGCACTCTGCCTTGGCTTTAGCCACGCCATGCCAAAATGGCGCCCGCACCTAGGCTTGCAAACCATGCAACCTAGGCCAAATTGGCCACGCATGCCATTGGCACATGCCAATACGCTCGCTGGTAGCTTTTCCTACCAGGACGCGATCCAAATTGGCCACACATGCCATTGGCACTTGCCAACGCGCTCGCTGGTAGCTTTTCCTACCAGGACGCGACCCAAATTGGCCACACATGCCATTGGCACATGCTAACGCGCTCGCTGGTAGCTTTCCCTACCAGGACGCGACCCAAGTTGGCCACGCATGCCATTAGCACATGCCAACACGCTCGCTGGTAGCTTTTCCTACCAGGGCGCAACCCAAGTTGGCCACGCATGCCATTGGCACATGCCAACACGCTCGCTGGTAGCTTTTCTTACCAGGCCATGGCCCTAATGGCCGAGCATGCTATTGGCACTTGCCAACACGCATCGCTGGTAGCTTTTCCTACCAGGCCGTGACCCAAATTGGCCACGCATGTCATTGGCACATGCCAACACGCATCACTGGTAGGAAAAGCTAAGTGGGAATTATATAAATGCCCCTCCTTCTCATGGACTTCAAAAATACCCTTGTTCACTATATTAATACCCCTAATCTAAAAACAAGGAAATTCAATTAGAAGATACTTCCTTTAATACCCCTAATCTATTCGATACTTCTTCTTCTTCATTACTACAAACCGAAAATCAACTTCTTCATCGTCATCTCTGCCAGTACATCTTCAGAGTCGCCTCCGCCACCACATTCACCGATCTCGTCATCGGATTACGCGGCACCTCTTATGCTTCCGAAAAATCCATCACAAGCAAAGACATCACCACGATTTAGATCGATTTTCACCTGATTCAGATTCAGAAATCAAGCTTGATAATCATTATCAACTGTTAATATTCCTCTTCTTTTGATGTATGTTATAGATTAATGGGTTTAGCTTTTCAATTGAAAGTTCTTCTTCTCAATCGATAGAGTAACAAGCTCAAATTTAAGATCCATCAGCAAGCCTAGTTTCAAATAATAGAGGTGAAGGTCGTGGTGGTGGTGAAGGAGGATATCAAATCTCTGTTTAATTAGAAGAAGATGATGGTGGTGGAGGAAGATACCAGATCTACAATGATGGTGGTGGAGGCGCGATGAAGCGGTATGTATTTCAATCTATCAATTGATTATCTTCTTTCTCTAGTTTGAGTTTCTGCTGGTGGTGGTAGTATGTAGATAAAATCATTCATGAATATTGTGTTGGTTCAGGTTCGAATGATGAAATAAAATCAGTCTTGAAGATAGTGGTGGTTATGGTTGTTGTGGTGTTGGTGGATATTCGCGTGTCTGGTGGTGTTGGTGATGCTGGTGAGGTTAGAACGATGAATTTTGATGATGGAGATTGTGTTGGTTGTGGTTGGAATGATTAATTAAAGTTGTTCATGAAGATAATGGTGATTCTGGTTGTTTTGTGGTGTTGGAAATGTTGTACACAACTGGGCGGTGGTGGTGGTGAGGTTGGACGAAAAGTTGTTGAATACTACTCCATCAACTATTTAGGGAGTCAACAACCAATGTTTGTGTATCAACAATACAAATGGTAGTCAACAACCAATATTTGTGTATGAACAATAGAAATTGATTTTAGTGTAAGGAGTCAGCAACAAATATTTGTGTATCAACAATAGAAATTGACCTTAGTTTTAGGGAGTCAACAACCAATGTTTGTGTATCAACAATGGAAAAATGGAATCAACAACCAAATTTGTGTATCAACAATAGAAATTAATCTTAGTGTAAGGAGTCAACAACAAATATTTGTGTATCAACAATAGAAATTGACCTTAGTTCAGGGAGTCAACAACCAATGTTTGTGTATCAACAATGGAAAAATGGAATCAACAACAAATATTTGTGTATCAACAATAGAAATTGACCTTAGTTTTAGGGAGTCAACAACCAATGTTTGTGTATGAACAATGGAAAAATGGAATCAACAATCAATTTGACAAATATTTTTGAACTTTTGATTTTTTGGATCAACTTCAATTGTTGACACCTAATATTAATGGCGGCGGCAACAACAGTGGTGGTGGTGTGTGACGGTGGTGGAATATTATTGGTGGTTGTATTTAGTAAGTGGTGGTGGTGGCGGAGTGGTGGTGGCGAAGTGGCGGTGGTGGTGGTGGAGTGGTGGTGGTGGTGGAGTGGTGGTGGCGGCGTTGCTGTTGGTGGTGGTGAAATGGTGCTGCTGGTGAATGTGAAATAATAGAAAAATTTATTTTTTAATGGATAAGATTTTTAAATAGAAAATAATATTGTAAGTGAGGGTATTAAAGTAATCTATTTTTAAGGGATAAGGTATTTATATGGTAGGGGTATTTATATTGTTGTATAAGTGTATATTTATTGGGTGTCAAAACTAAGGGTGTACGTATTTAATAAATTTACCCATTAACTAATGTAGGACTTGCGAGAAGGGAAAACATCCCGCAAGGTCGGGTCAGCTGCGTATATAAACTATTTTATAACTCAAAATAATGCATGCTAGACATATCCTACTTATTTGCAATTTATTTCAACAAATTACACCATTGGAATATTGGATTGCAAAAGGAGAGCTTCCGTAATCGCTTATTTTGTTGTTCCTTAATCACCAAGATGAACGGAAGTCAGGCTCAAATGATGATAAAATCATTAATCATTTCGGCAGGAATACCAATTAAAGATGCCGACTCAAAGGACATTATAGTTCAAACTAATAAAGTAGGGTCAGATCAGTTAAGGCGAATTTTACGCAAAACACTTTGCACAATTCCGGTGCATACGCACCGGGTTAGAGGCTTATAATGGTATTGTTACAAAAAAATTACATAACATTTAAAATTGTATGGTTATAAGAAAACAAGAAGAGCACACCATTAACATTTCCTCAACATTTTCGAAAAATGTTATTTATTTAGAATCACTAACAATAGTAAATTCACCTGTGGTCAATGAATCCAGAGGTCTGGAATGTGAAATCTTGTCCCAGTAGTGTCCCTCCTCATTCCTGCATTGCCTATGTAGATCCGGATGGCAATTTTTGATGATCAGAAATCTTAGAGCGGTTAGTCGTTTTAGTCCATCATCTGGCAAAGATTTCAAATTCTTGCAGTTTTCAATTTTCAAATATGTAAGTGCCGTGAGTCGTTGCAGTCTATCTGATAAAGAATTCAAATTCTCGCAATCTTCGATCTCCAAATACTGAAGTGATGTGAGGTTAGGCATCCACTCTTCCAAAGTCGTCAGTCCTGAGCAATACTTTATTTTCAGAGATGTAAGCAAGGGCAATGAAGGAAAATATCTCATCTTAGGTAATCCATAGAGTTCTAGCCTCCGAAGCGATATGAGATTCCGAAAATCAGCATCATCATCATGTGAGAACTCCAGTTCTGTACAATTCCAGATTTTCAATTCCCGAAGGTCTGCAAGATGCAGCGAGCCCTTATTCTTTACAGTTAGATGCGTAAGATTAATAAGGCCCCCTTCTTTACGATATCCTCCTATTTCTAGCTTTGCAAGAGAAGAAGGGGATTGTTTCAAGTATCTCAATAGTAACTCTTCATGAGTATTGCTTAGTACTAATTGGCGTAGAGAAGGAGGCAATGAGATAAAACTTGCCAGTTTAGGGCAATGAAGAATTTGTAAAATTCGAAGGCGTGGGAATGATAATACTCGTGCTTGATTTCTGCTTAGTGTACTCCTTATCTGATTTGAGGATAATGACTGCGAAGAAGAAGAAGAAGACGGAGACAATGGAGACAGCGATGAGATTTCTCCAAATTGATACATTGAAGATATATGCAGCTCTTCAAGTGACGGGAAGAAAGAAATGACTTGATCACCCTGATGATAAAACTCGCTGATGCTTTTCACTGAATGCAAATTATCCAATCGAAGGATCCTAAGGAGCGGTAGTTGACCAAGTTGGGGAAGATGTTCACATTTGCCGCACCCTCTAAGTGTGATTTTAACCAAATTGGGAAGACACGAAGAAACCCCAACCCCAATCCAATGAGGAAATCTCACAGCTCCATAACCATATATATACAATCTCTTTAAATTAAGGTGAGGCCGGAGGCCTTCACCTACCATTAGCTGTGCTTGTTCTTCTTCTTCAGTATCCGGTAATCCTGAAGACCACGACAAATCAAGAGATTGTAAATGCTTCTTTTGAATTAAATTAGCATTTGTTGCGTCTGCTGAACTTTTCACATGCTCCAATCCACGAATTATAAAGTCTCCTTTGAGGTGCTGTAGGTCTTTTATCTCAGTAATACCACAACCAGACTCTTTATCCAAGACGAATAAACTTAAAGTTCGGAGAGAAACCAATTTCCCCATTTCGATTGGCATTTTCTTTAACCAACACCCTGTAATGTCGAGATGTCTAAGATTTGTCATTTTTCTCATGTCTGCGGGTAAACATGCTAGCTGATGACAACCGTGTAGAACCAAGACCTGCAAATTAATAAGGCGACAGAAATCCTTTGGTAATGATGTGATATGAGAATCAGAAAGGTTGAGGTACCTCAGGTGTTTCAATCTGCTTATGGAATTCGGAATTCTGCTTATGGTCAACCCCGCCAAAGTTAATACACGTAAACATTTTAGATTTGATAAGATAAATGGAAGGAAAGTTAATTGAAAGCTGAACTTGGACCAGGCGAAATTTGAAGGAACTAGGCGAAACTCCCGGATCCGAAGCATGGTTTCCAGGAAAGAGTACTCAAATTCTGATTCTGTATTGTATTTATACAATACATATCTAGTAGCACTGGTGGTACCACTAATATGACCATTTACCTTGTTGTAATCACCCTCCACGGATACACATTCATCACTCATAACAGAACACGCGAGATCATGCATCAGATCATGCATTTTGCAGCTTATAATATTGCCATCTCCATCTTTCTTGAAATCCTGGAAAAATGATCTCCAAGACAAGTCGTTGAAGATATCTTTCCCTATATCTTCAAAATCCAATATTCCTCCATTTGATTGAATAAAACCATTGGCCATCCACGAAAAGATTAATTCTTCTTTTTTCATCGAGTAATCTTTTGGATAAATAGAGCAGTAAGCGAAGCATTGTTTCAACTGTGAGGATAAATGTTTGTAACTCAATTGTAGGGCAGGTAAGATGGCATCCGATGTATTATCCCGAAGCTCCCAAATTTGACTGTCATTCACATTCAGCCACTGTATTTGATCTCTTTTGAAGCGAAGTAAGCCTCCTAATGCTTTTGCAGCCAATGGTATCCCACCGCACTTCTTCACTATTTCCCTCCCAACTGCTTCCAGCTCCGGATAGTCTTTCTCTTCACCACACACAGATTCCAACAGTCTTCTTCTGACAAAATCTTTGGGAAGTAATATGGAAGAGTAGCCATTATTGATGCTACTGTTGGAAGACGAGTCGTTACAACAATAAAACTACCTTTCTTTCCGCAGCTTAACGATGTCTTCAGAGTATCCCACCTGCCTGGATCTTCGTTCCATACATCATCTAACACCACAAAAAACTTTTTACCGCTGAGCTTTGCTTGAAGCCGAGACCTTAGATAGTCCAAGGTTTGATCATGTGCAACCTCCTCACCTAAATAAAGACTTTAAGATAGTTTTGATAAAAAAATTTGGGTTGAAATCCTCAGACACACAGATCCAACATTTGGCCGCAAAATGATCGGTAATCCTTTGGTCATGGTAAGCCTTTTGAGCAAGAGTAGTCTTCCCAAGTCCACCCATCCCTACAATGGCGAACACAGAAACATCTCTTCCCCGACGGTCATTTCGGCTCCCCCCTGCATCATTTTGCATTAATAAATTAACTATGTATTCTATGTCCTCCTCCCTTCCGTAAACTTCCGGTTCATCTGTGTATGAGCTAGTTTTTCTCTGTTGTCTTATTCCCAATTGAACATCTGCAGCAGTCACATACGGATTCAAATGGAACTTGCTCCTTTGCTCGGCAATTTCGCCAAACTGGTGTATAAATCTCTTAACTCTTTTCGCGATTGTATGGCGAGAGGATGAGCTTGGCTGGAAACAGAAAAAGTGAGGAACAGAACCAGTCATGAATTCCTTAATGTTGTTGCATCCGCTACTGGGTTTGAGTATTTCTGACGAGCCTCTTAAAGCAGCATCGGTCTTGCACTCGTCCAAGAAGTCTTCAACATCATAAGTAACATCTTTGAGCTTCCTCAACCAATTGCGTATTGGTATGTCCGAAAGTTGCTTCACTTCAGCATCCTCGATGGCATCTTGAATTGTTGATAATATACCCAACAAACTATTGAACCCATCGTTGACTCCAGAAATTAGACTAAATTCGCTATCCACAAAAGATTTTAGGCCGTCGAATGCAATTTTAAGAAGTGGTGACGCTAAAACTGGAAAAACTGTTAAAGGATCCATATGATGAAAAAAATGAAGTTTGCAAGCGAGTTTTCCTGGCTATTCTTTGTTCTTTGATGATCCAGAAAAGATAGAAGGAAAGAGCCTATTAAGTCGTCGTCTGCTCCACACGTTAATAACGTAACCAAGATGCCGGCCAATTGCATAATTGTTAGAGGAAATTAGTTGTTAATGCTTTCCTAATCAGTTGTAGGTGTTAAGTGGGATTAGGTTGCATTATAATAATGCAACTTGATCCTCTAGAATTAATTGAAAAAATAAAACATATTGGGCAGCTTTATCAACGAATCTTTTTCAAAGATTAGCTACCGACATATCATTTGACTGGAGATTAACCAATTAATACACATTCGAATCTCCAAAATTAACATGCATGTAACATGACTACCAGGAGTTTATTAAAGATTGACTAGGTATCACCCCGGCCTATGCGGCCGGGCTCAACCTTTATGTTTTATCCAGCTCTTTTAATTATTCCACTACTAGTAAGGACACATGTGCGATGCACATGCTTGAATTTTATTCATCAACAATATTAAATTTGAAAATAATAACTTTCTTTGTGCAAAACAAAAATTTACTATTCTTATTTGTACTCGTTACGTAAATAATTGAAAGAGCTTTTCAAATATATAAATTTTAAAAAAAAATCCAATGTATATTTTGAAAGATATTAAGTTTTTAAATTTTTTGATCTATTTTTAAAACAATGGTATTTCTATAAATATATAAGAAATGAGGACAACTAAGTAATTTAAGGGGTCTCCTACCAAAAATGCCTCTTTTCTTTAGGCCTCTTCCTATGGGTATGGCAAAAAAATGTTGTTTGGCATGCCATGTGGCATGGCAAATGAGTTTCCCCACTATGGTAGATATGCCAAACTTGAATAAAAACATATATTTAATTGTGTTGGGTGTGACCTTAATGAATAAAAAATATATTTGTGTTTGTGTGGTGGGGTATTTATAAAAGTTTTAGTGTTATAATATATTTAGTGGGACCCTTTAAATATAAAAATATATTAGAATAATGAAAAAGTAGGAGAGAAGGATAATTTATATATTTATAAAATTACTCGGAGATAAAGTGAATATCGCTGGAGATAAAGTGAATATCGCTGGAGATATAGTCTCTGTCGCTCAGCGAAGCGATAGAATCTCTATCGCTCGATGAAAACTCTGTCTCATATGCCTATATGCCAGGTATAACATATTGGCATATGAGTTTGGCAGTTTGGCATACACATAGTGGGTGCATATATGCCAAATATCAGTGTTTGGCATACCCAAGAGCCTCCGGACATGTTGGTTTATCTTGGTCCCTCGGAATCTTTTCCTAGCCAGGTGCCACACAAACTGAGTTCGGATTATGAGTTAATGGCAAACAAAAAAGCGTAAGCTGGAGTAATTTATCTTGAACATAACTTTGTTCTGAGAACCAAAATTATGCTGAGAAGATACACACGAACCTTGACCTCATTGATGAAGTCAGAACATAACTTTGTTCTCAGCATAGAAAGCAAAAGGAGCAGAAAATACGGATGATTATGCTGAGAAGATTGTTGTCTTACAATGAAACTTGAAAATTGAAAATAAAGAACTTTATTTTAAAAATTATGGAGCAATTTCCATCTAAATTGATAACAACAATACCTTTTTTTACTTTTGGAGCAGGAGAGAGAAGGAGTCGTACAATGGATCCCATCGGAGCAGCTCTACACGCCGGCGATCATCACCAACCTACCAGCGACAACATCAACATCCTCTCATCATCAACAAAGGGCAGATCCTCATGTATCGAACAATGGCAGCTTGTCTCAAGCAAAAGAAAGGGAAAATTTCAGCTTCTCCCTCTCTGGCAAAGCCCCTCTTCTTGTCTCTGTTGAGACAAAATCTTCAAACATCGAACGTGGTTTGGGTTTCAAGAGGGGCTGGTACCTTCTAAGGGAACTTAAAGGAACCATATATTCTTCCATGTGGATCAGTGAAAAGCGTATTAGATGGATTATGTCTCTTCTCAATTCCGCCGTGAGTAAACCATGGATTAAAGCTGAACATTCCCTACACCAAATTCCCGGATTAGTAACAGCAATTCGTAATGTCTTATGGGCCGTTACAAATTTCCCGTTACAAAAGGTCATTACATAAAATTAAGTAACAGACACAAGCCGTTACTAATTTTTTAAAAATTCGTAACACTGCTTAGCCGTTAAGAATTTTTTTATAAGCGTGCCAGTCACACGCTTGGTCACACTTGGGTGGTAACACCTTTAGAATGTGCGTGTGCCATTCACATGCGTGGCATTATGTTTCTACCCACGATGAGTTATACCAGAGGATATTTCCTCCCATGCGTGCGCGATTCACATGCGTGCTTTTGAGGATATCTCAGCACTTAGCCAAATCGAGATTTCATTTTCAGATTTTTCTTCTCTCTTCCATTCCCGTTCCCGCTCTCTCCTCTCGTCTCCACACTCTTTCAGTCCCACTACTGATCTTTGATGAACTGTGTAAGCTTAACGAGTTTAGGTTTCGATCTGCATAAGTCATCATCAAATTTTTAATTTTAGGGTTTTATTATCTGTTAAATTAGATTTTAGGGTTTCATCTGATACCATTTTTTTTTTCGATTTCATTTTAGGGTTTGTCGGAGTTGGAGCTTTGAAGAACTGATATTGAATCTCAGCTATGAAGGTATATGTTTCTTCTTGTTGTCTGTTAGATTTTCTCTTCCTCCTCTCTTTTTTTTTTCTTCCCTGTAGAATCACATTTGTAATCGAGTTCAGAATTTCAATTTCATCATCTGTTAATCGAGTTTAGGGTTTCGATTTCATCAGCTGTGTAAGTATTTCGTCATCTTTTTTAGGGTTTGAGTTATTTCGATTTTAGGATTTCAATTTGTTAATCAGATTTAAGGGTTTCAGTTTGTTAATCATTTTTAAGGGTTTCAGTTTGTTTTTGAGTTATTTCATCAATTAAGCATCTTACACGAAACAGGGGAATGCGATGACCAAAATACCATAAGGCATTCCATACTTGAAGTGTCAGCAACAGTTAGACAGTCTTGAAGCTTCCTTGATAAGACTGCTGTGCTAGACCTAACAGTCATCTAAACTTATCACTTCAGTTCAAATAGCTTAACTCAGCAACCACCATCGGGTACATCCTATTTCTAGTCTCAGTTCTGTTATCAACAAACCTCCTACCCACTCCCTGCATTTCATAACACTACATCAACTACAACATTAACAGCATTATTATCATAAAATTTTAGTAGATGAATCTCAAATTACAGTGAAGGAAGTAAAGTTTAGGGTTTCTGCAAATTGAATTAGTTATCAATTTGGGGAAAGAATTAAGACGAGTTAGACAAATTACAAGATGGGTTTGTTTAATTGAAGATTTTGATTGTTGATTTGGGTTTGAATTAGAGATGTGTTAATATGAGAGTTCGAATTGAAGAATTGAAGTTAGTTGTGGTTGTAGTTGAAACTTAAATTGGAACTTGTACATATATCATGTCCTAGAAGTAACATTTTAGTTCAAAAAGTTGTATACTTTAAGCAGGATTTACAGTACACATAGAAGGATTAGAATACTATTAGAGTCACTATAAACTTAATGATTAGAATAGTCTCTTCCCAGAGAATGTAAGTCTCTTAACCTTCATAAGACTATGAAACTTGGCATAAGCAGATTTCCTGGTCGATCCTGGACATGTTCTGCACATTAAGGGTCTCTTTGTGCACTATTATGTTAGTAGCAGTCTGACTTCTGGGTCAAAATCATGATTCCCTTCAAATTTGTGCTTAATTATATGTCCATTACTTATCTGTTTAATTTTTATGTGGTCCAACTCTTGAACATTATTGAAACTGTAATGCCAGTTACCAGTTAGTCTACTGACATATAAGCAGTTATTACTTTGATGCATGTTTGATGCTTTACTATTTGAAATTGATGGGTGGTATAGATTTTACAATGGCTAGTTTCCACTCTGGACAGATGTGAATCATGAGCATGTTTTTTACCCGCTGAAACAACAGAACTCATGCCATCACCACTGCAGCAGAGTTTCCATCACTTGTAGTTCAGATTGCTTACCACAGACGAAAGAAGCTCAAGAAAGGGGTTTTCGCTGATGAGAACTCTCAACCTATGAATCTGACATTGAAGAGACTACCCAGAGACCTGTAATTGATCTCAAAAAGTCTCCTGAAGATGTTTTTGATGCTTTAAAGAATCGGACTATAGATCTCGTCTTTACTGGACATGCTACTCAGTCGGTCCAGAGATCATTCCTTTAGAACCATGGAAGGTTAGCTTCCCTCTCTCTCTAGTTGTTCTTGTCTTCTTTTGTTTAATGACAGATTCTTTTCCCTTTGAAATCTTAGTGAAGCTCTCTTGTTTTCTTAGTTTACTAACTAGTCATCTTGTTTCCATTTCCACAGAATTTGCATTTTGTTTGGCCCAGTTGTACGCCAAGGACATCACTTCTGATGGCAACCAAAAGCTTGGTGAGGCTCTTCAGGAGACGAGTGTATGTTTTTTTCCCCTTACGAAATCCTAAGCCTTATGTGACCCCAGATTTGTTAAAGCCTTACTTCACCTAAGCACTTTCACTTAGTACTTGGATTTTCAGTGATAAGTCTTTGGATCTCGGTTGTTCGTAGATGCTATTTTTCACCAAATCAATACATTAAGGACAAATGTCGATGCCTACTAAAAGTCACCATTTTGTCATCACGAAACACCATGAGCAAGAGAATAGGTGTGAAAAACGCCGACTCTTGAACAAGGAGAGACAAGATACAATTATATTACATAACATACCAGTTAATTACCTTAGACCGTGGCTTGCTGCTTCTTTGGCATAATAGTATATACAGAGAATTTATGGGTATTATACACTCATCATCCACATATATTTTGAAACTTCGTGTTATCTTGGACAAGCTCATTACCAAAATCTTAGATCTTATGTACTTGCATCTGTTGTTTAACGAATCTGGTCGGATGAGCTCTGTTGATTCTTAACTTTTTCTGGATGCAGAAATCCGGAAACAAGTTCTTCCAACTGAACCTTATCGGTTTGTTCTTGGAGATGTGATGGATAAGCTTTATTAGACACGTGGGCGTTCTCGCCATTTATTAACAAATACAATCTCTGACATTCCTGAGGAACTAACTTACACTAACATCGAACAGGTATGTACTTGATCCCAGCTCTCTCTATTGTCTGAACTACAATAGTTTATAAACTTCAAACTTGTATTAACTAGAGTTTATATGTATGATATACTGGTATACTAAAATATAAATTCCATCAGCATGCAGTACTACTCTTTTTTCCTAACGTAACAGAATTACTTAGTGCAAGGATTTTGTTGGCAATTCTTTATCATATTGGTTATTTTTTAACTCCAATATTTTCTGATTTTCTCTGTGCTCTGTAGTTCTTGAAGACCCTTGAGCTTTGTTACAAATCCCTCAGCGCATGTGGAGATAGATTAGTTGCTGATGGAAGGATTTTCGATATCTTGCGTCAGCTTTCTACCTTTTGCCTATCCCTTGTTAGAGTGGACATAAGGCAAGAATCAGATAGACACATTGATATTCTCGATACCATCACGAGTCACTTACGCATCAAATGCGAGGAGTGCCAAAGAAGAATGGGTATTATCCGATCTCAATAGCAAACGCCCCATTCGGTCTGGTCTTCCTCAATCTGAAGAAGTAGTAAATGGTTTAGATGCTTTCCATTTCATATTTTCATTGCATAAATTCCTGCAAATAACTTCGGCGTCTATGTTATATAAGCCTAGTGGCTATTATCTAAGCCCAGTGGTACCCTTCTCGGTCCCGATCTTCCCCAATCTGAAGTAGTTGATGTTTCAGACACTTCCCATGTCATTGACTCATTGCATTAACTTCCATGGATCACTCCCAGCAATCCCATAGACCTTTGCGTGGACTCATACAAAGTAACACCAATGAATCCATCTCTTTGATTATTCATGTATTTCGACCACTGTGACCCGTTTACACTTTCTAAAGGGCGCACATCTTTTATCTTTGAGTACAACATGGTTAGATTAGACGGTTATTAACTAATGTGGTTTTCTTTGCCTTTTAGGTTGATTTTGTGATGGAGATACTCACCAACCAAACTTGTCAATAAACAGGTACTGAGGTTCAAACCATTGTCTTGTTCTTTTGCCAATGTTTGTCTCTGCATATGTTCAGGTTGTGAATGATGTTTGGTGAGGTATTGATTTTTATTTTTGGCTTTAGATTTGGAAGATGCCAAAGTTGTGGGTAGGATTCTTCAAATGTGCACTTAACAGAGAGGCTTGCTTGACTATAGCTTTAAACACAGTTACTGTTTGTATGGCTCGCTTATGGTTCTCTATTTCAATTGCAGTACTCTGCTCATCCGCAATAAGATGTACGTGCAAAGGCTATCCGTCTGGTAAGCAAGCTGACTTTTGTTTATCTATTATTAAATCCTACTAATAAGTTGCTGGGTAGTCTTAGTTTTTTTCCTTTTAATTTTCTTCGGATCCATCCAAGTGGAAAGATATTGGTATGAATGGGGCATTGCTTTAACATTTTTGTTTATTGTTGGTTAGGTTGCAAACAAACTCTATCGACTTAGTCGATCGAAAAGTTGAAGAGTTTGCAACAAATATGCTGTTGTCAGTTATTGATCAACGGATTCCGAATACAGAGTCCTCACAAGTTGGTGTCACTGAATCGAACCCTGATGAAATAATCTCAACCTGTTTTCAAGGTCTTGGTCAACTTTTTTTATATTATTTAAAGCATTCGACATTCTTATGCTTTCTTTCTACAGGTTGGGGTTCGGGAAACGTCTATTAGTGGTTCTCAAAATTCAGATCCTGGAGTTGTTCCTGGTAGTGAGCTTGCGAAAGATCTCAGCCCAGCTCTACAGACTGTTTCTAACGTATCACTGATAGGTGTAGAATACACCGTATTTACTATGTAGATTTTATGCTTTCTTTGCTATTTTTCTTGTAAATTATGTATCTTATGTGTGCTTTTGAGTTTATTAGGTGCAATGGAGTCATTTGGAGCAAAAAGACCAATTGGAACTCGTTCAAATGGAGGATTTCTAGTCATCATTGTGTAGAGGACGAGAAGATGAAGCCAATGGCGAAAGAACGGAGTCATTACGAGTTCGTATGAAGAAGTTATCGCAAAAACAAGAACTTGGAAGACCCGAAGGGCAAAATGGTCATTTTCTAAGACAAGTGCTATCGGCAACCCCACCGTACGTTAAGGGGTAGCCATTCTGTTAAGGGTGACTGTTCCAAAGGTACTTGCTAAAGGGAGTCTGGTCCTTTACTTGGGGAAGCGAATTCAAATAGTGTTAAGAGCGGTGCCTATTTACTCGGGGCCACCGTCTTCTCCCATGCAAACTGTCGTAACGAGCTTGGTCGAGTTTCACGACCAGCTCCGGGCATTACAATATAAGGAAGAACACGGCTTTGTGAATGATTACGGTGATGGACTGAGCCTTGGCAGAAGATGGTGAACACGAGTCTGCGAGTTGGAGTGGTGATGACGTTCTACGCCATTAGCGGCGAATGACGATAGAATGGGTGTTTGAGTGGAGATTGCCCCGGTGAGTGATGGAGTCTCGGTGATTGAGAATGGGGTTCTTGCTGACGATTGATGTTGATTCGTGGATTTCTCTGACATGTGAAACAAAGAATGGTGTTGATTCATCGTGATATATGATGGTCTCTGTCGTGATTAACGGGTGTTGGATACTTGAGGAACAAAGAGGATGGCTCGAGTTGGTGATTGCTGCTGTCATGTGCTGATGAAGTAAGTCGATTTCCAGCTGAATGATTGATGAACTGCTGCGTTGATGATGAAAGGAATGGAGGCTAAGCTGATGATCATATCGATGAATGGAGCTCGAGTCTGTAATGAGTGGTAAACCGATGATGCTTCTGCTCATCGGTGATGAAGAATGATAGAGTTGAGACTCGAGCTTTGCGGTTGTAGAATGAAGTTGTAGTTGTTGCTGCATTATTGGTTAGAGATCAGAGAAGATGGAGTGATGCTGTTAGTCGTTGGTTAGAGAGAGTAGCGTTGAGGCCGAGTAAGAACGAGGTTCGGGGAGAGTTGAGCTTAAGATGAGGAGAAGCATGTGATGGAGAGAATCAATACGAGCTCGTGGATGCTTTGGTCATGGTGATTGAGTAATGGGAGGATACGAGATGGAGCTGTTATCAAGCTCGAGTTAGAACAAGATGGAAGTGATGCTCGAGTTTCCTGGGACGGTTGCGGCTTATCGGAGGATGGTCATGGGTTTGCTGGTGATCGGGTTTGAGGTCTGTGGTGATGCTGATAACTCAAAAACAAAGTGATGATGGCATAGGAAAGATTCATGGCGTTCTTTGAGACAGTGTTCTTTGCCATATTATGAGTCGTATTTGACATGCCAAGACCGACAGCTGAAGGAGTTTGACAGGGAATGCAGAACAGGATGGTGGAGTTTAGTAACTTGCACAACAGGGACGGTACGGAGATGATAATTGGTTGCAGTTGAGACTCGTGTTTCGGTGGATGAGCTCGACTGGTAGAAATGATTCATGGGTTTTAGGAACTGGTGATCGCTGAGTTCGAGAGGGAAGATGATGGGATGTTGATCAATGGAACTTGAGGTTGTTGCTGGAGCTGCTGCCAGTGATAGAGTAACTTGAGATGGCTATTGCCTGTGGAGCTAACGGAAGCAGGTGAGCAATGAAGAAAGTAGGAAGCTGTGTAGATGTCGGAGCAGTTTGAGTTTTGGGCCAGAGTTTGACAAGCCAAGAACAATTACACGATAGGCCAATAACATGAGATGGGCTTCTACAAGTTGCTGCACGAGTCCATGAGGCTATCTTACACAAACAGAATTAAGGGTGGTGCGGCTACTCCAAGTTTGGAAATTTGGCCGTGACTTTGGCAACTTTGCTTTGGCAAGTTACTTCATCCTAGGATTTGATGCACGGGACACAATTTTAAGGAGTGCACTTTCCTAATTTTACTAGGTTTCCTAGTTTATTTAAAGGAGGTTACAAAACTTTATATATAGGGAAGCCTAGGAAAAAAGAGGGATTTTTTTATCTTGGCCTCTACTTTGTTTTCTAGGGTTTTCACATGATAGGTTCTTCTAAACTTTCTATGATGATTTCCAAAAACACAAGTAACTAAGTTTTTATTATTGGTTGAAGATGTAGTTGGATATTGCAACCAAGTTATGATTTTTATGAATTAGTTTTCTCTCTCAATATTATCGTTTGATTTATACGGGTTATAATAATTGCATGATTGAAGTATTGCAATATGATTGAATGTTTGTTTAGTCGAGTCTAGAATTGATTGAACTCACATACATATCTATAGCTATTTTAGGGTTTTCATCGAGCGATAACCTTGAATACGAGTAGCATGATATGGTTAGAGGTTGTAGTGATATTTCCTTGTAATCATATGTAGAGATTAACCTTTGTTAAATTGTTATGCGCAATGTATGATAGTTGCATTGATTAGCCTACATCTCGAAACTTAATGCTCTAGGAATTGAACTTGATTAGCGCAAGGCGTTAGGTTATTCTTTAGGTAGAATTCACATACGCAGCCTAATGTGTGTGTTGATGAATTAGGAAATTACGGAGTATTCTTGCAATAAGGTATTCTATGGCTTTTGATGATAGCGAGATTAAATACGAATTCTATTCATATATTCATAAACTTGTTTACAATTGAAGATGAAACCTTTATCCAATACTTTCACATCCTTGATTTGCGTGTTTACTTTTATTTGTTTTGCTTTTATTTATTTTCGTTTATAAAAATCTGAAAATCCTCGGTGTTTTATATAGAAACCATAACAATTTGACAACCTAGACCTCTCTGGGATCGATCCTTTCTTGCCCTTGCTATATTTATATTTTGAGTAGTAAGAAAGTGTAATTTATTTTTTGACGCTATGACAGCCGGTCAAATTTTGGCGCCGTTCTTAGGGAGGCAGCGGTTGTTAATTGTTTTTGGTTTCTTATTTTTGTATTTAGTTTTTGTTTTACTTTTTCTTATTCTTTGGTTTCTAACCGAGTTTTGAGAATCTCGTTTGGTACCAATTTCTATGGATCGGAGCATATTGGAGCAATCATTACGGCGTTCAACCTCAACAACATGAAAACTATCACCCTTATGGGGAATACAATCAAAACCAATCCTTTGGTTATGGTCAATATTCCACGTACCCTTTTAGTTGTTCTCATACATTCCAACCTTCTTACGGTGGGTATGTAAGTGAGCAACCACAAGGAGGGAGACTAGTTATACTCCTATTAATTTTCCTCTAGTTTGGTAGATGAAATGCAACAATTTATGGACAGCGTGGAGTCAATTTGTGGACAACCAAGCGTGGAACCAATTTCATCGACCGAATGTGCTTATAGTATGTTTGGCCCAATTTCTGATCGTAATAATGATCATTCACCTATTCAAAAGGATGAGTAAGGGAATATAATTGGCCTAACAATACGGAAGTAAGTAATTCTACTTTTTCTTTGTCGAATGAGCTTTACAAACAAATGGAACACTATATTCAGAATTTGGATGTAACACTCCAAGAGCTTCAAAAAGGTGTTTCCACTTTAAGACAAGGCATTGAAGAGTACAAGGAGGAAATGAATAATTATGTTGAAAAGGCGAACCTTCGGGGACTTTTGTTGATATTTGTGTAGTTAACTCAACTCTTGATCGTAATAATGATCATTCACCTATTCAAAAGGATGAGTTCGAGATTAGCAACACTAAATTCAGCGAGGACCAATGTTATGATGACTATGATAGTGATGATGATTATTATGAAAATACATCGTTTGAACCAACTCATGGTGACATCCCGAGGAGTGTACAATGGAGTCTTTTGGGATCAAGATGAAGACGAAGAGGAATATGTCGACACTTGTGTGGATTACTCAAGCATTGATCTTTATAACGATCAAGAACCTATTCAAAAGGTAGAGCTTGAGGATGATGCAATTTTGAGTGTTCTAAAAAAGTTTCTTATGATAAAATTTGGATCCGCAAAAGAGTATGTGCCTTACAACAAAAAGGAGTGTGTTGAGAATGAGACCATTATGACCAATATTGTGGAAGACCCAATTGAGCTTGCATATGATTGTAATGATGATGTTTATGTCGATACTTTGGTTAAGGCAGAAACGGACGAAGAATGGTTGCAAGGTTTGATAGAGGACCATGATATACAAGAGGTGAATAATTCACTTGAATTTTTCAAGGATGAAGAGGATTCCGTAATACAAGAGATTGTGCAAGGTTTATCTAACCCTTTGCCTATTGTTTCTTCTCCTTTACCTCTTATTGGTTTGAATGTATGTGCTTCGAGAATATTGTTGAATGACTTCGTTTCTCGTTTTCCGCCATTAGAGAAACTTGATTCTCATACTATGCAGGTTATGGAACAAGAAACCGTGGAAGTACCCGACTCCTATATTCTTTATGCACTTCCAAGTGTGGACAAGAATAAGTGTGGGGGAAGCTTTTATCGGTTCATAGCTTCACTTTTGTTTTATATTACTAATATTTGTGTGAAGCTAGTGTTTGCACAACAGGTTCTATGGACGGATCCCCAACTTTTCAGATTATTGGTGTATGGGAATGAATCTTACAAGAAGCTAAGTCGGAAAAGTCGACTTTAAAACAAGCGCTAAGTGGGAGGCAACCCACCGGTTTTGTATCTTTTATCCTTTTGCTTTTTATTTTTGTTTCATTTTTTTATTTTTACTGTTTTCATATCATATTTGCATCCCTATGTTTAATTTCATTGAGTCCGTAATCTATCTTAGAAGAGAATTATGACGAATACCTTTCGTCAGAAAATTTCAGACTGCGCGTAGTTCAGTCCAGAGACCATAACTGTCAGACCGTTTATCAAAACACTGTGAAATTTTGACACTGTGTAGAAAACACGTAGGTGAACAACTTTTGTGAAATGGAGTTTTTCCAAATTCCTTACCAATTTGCACAGTTTTTGCGTTTTATCTGCTGTTACGTCAGAATTCAGAACTTTCGGTTTTACACATTGAGGACAATGTGAAGTTTAAGTGTGGGGGAGCATTTATATGTTTGTATAGTTTGTTTTTGACACCATTAGTGGATGGAACCATTTTGAATGCAGGAGTTGGGAACCAATTAACTAAACGGGATGAACATAGCTCAGAAATCATAAATACCATGATAGTTGTTACCATATCTCGGAATATCACCATATCACATTCTATTTTTATTTTCCATATTTATCTATTGTTCTCTAAGTGCTTTGGTGGGTCACTAAACATCGACGTGTTATTACTGCTAGGATGAAATAGAGTGGTTGAGTTACATGAAAAAAAAAAAAAAAAAAATTGAAAAAGAAAAGAAAAAAAAAAAAAAAAAAAAGGACCGATCAATTAGACCAAAACGGAATAAAAAGACACTTGGGAATAGCGTATGTGTGAAACGTAGTCCCCGTCTCCGTCGCCTAAACAAGCGTGGAATGCGGGATCCAAGGCAACTATCATGTACTTGCTGACAAGAAGCATGCGCTTGGATCCTAAAGATCTAATCATGCCGTCTAATAAAAAAAAAAAAAAAAAAAGAAAAATTGGATCCAGTTTGATCCAATCATATAAGAAAAAAAAAAGAGAAGAAATTATTATTGTGTTGAATAAAGTCACTCTTGGTTCCCTTGTATATGCCAATTGATTTGATGTAGCATTCAGCACCAAGTAGCTCAATCCAATAGGATTAGGATCATCTTAGCAGTGACCTTCAGATAGATATGGGAAACATCGAACACTTGTGAATATTCGCCAACATCTACATCTTTATCCATCTTCTTAATCTTTTCATTGTGATTGTGGTTGTTAGTTTCCAAGTATTGTGGCTTGTTCGACTATCTAATTAGAGTTTATTTTCTAATAATTGAATTGAATTTGCAAGGTACCTCCTCCTGTAGTCATTTTGGATTCGTTCATTGATTTGTCACGAATAGACGGAGTTTGAAATATAGGTTTTGTAGGTATATCTTTAGTAAACCTTCACGAGACTATAACTCGTCCACTAGGGACACCTAGGGGTTTAAAGGCTTGTTATTTATGCTAAAATTAACCGTAGCCTCGACGTCACGGAGTTGTTGTATTTTAGTTTTGTTTGATTTGCTCGAGGACTAGCAAAGTCTAAGTGTGGGGGAATTTGATAGGTGTAGAATACACCGTATTTACTATGTAGATTTTATGCTTTCTTTGCTATTTTTCTTGTAAATTATGTATCTTATGTGTGCTTTTGAGTTTATTAGGTGCAATGGAGTCATTTGGAGCAAAAAGACCAATTGGAACTCGTTCAAATGGAGGATTTCTAGTCATCATTGTGTAGAGGACGAGAAGATGAAGCCAATGGCGAAAGAACGAGTCATTACGAGTTCGTATGAAGAAGTTATGCGCAAAACAAGAACTTGGAAGACCCGAAGGGCAAAATGGTCATTTTCTAAGACAAGTGCTATCAGCAACCCCACCGTACGTTAAGGGGTAGCCATTCTGTTAGGGGTGACTGTTCCAAAGGTACTTGCTAAAGGGAGTCTGGTCCTTTACTTGGGGAAGCCACCAAATAGTGTTAAGAGGCAAATGCCTATTTACTCGGGGCCACCGTCATCTCCCATGCAAACTGTCGGAACAGAGCTTGGTCGAGTTTCACGACCAGCTCAGCTCCATTACAATATAAGGAAGAACACGGCTTTGTGAATGATTACGGTGATGGACTGAGCCTTGGCAGAAGATGGTGAACACGAGTCTGCGAGTTGGAGTGGTGATGACGTTCTCTGCCATTAGCAGCGAATGACGATAGAATGGGTGTTTGAGCTGGAGATTGCCAGTGAGTGATGGAGTCTCAGTGATTGAGAATGGGGTTGCTGCCGACGATTGATGTTGATTCGTGGATTTCTCTGCAGCATGTGAAACAAAGAATGGTGTTGATTCATCGTGATATATGATGGTCTCTGTAAGTGATTAACTTGGTGTTGGATACTTGAGGAACAAAGAGGATGGCTCGAGTTGGTGATTGTCGTCACATGTGGCTTTGATGAAGTAAGTCGATTTCCGGTGAGCAGATGATGAACTGCTGCGTTGATGATGAAAGGAATGGAGGCTAAGGCGATGATCATATCGATGAATGGAGCTCGGAGTCCGCAATGAGTGGTAAACCGATGATGCTTCTGCTCATCGGTGATGAAGAATGATAGAGTTGAGACTCGAGCTTTGCGGTTGTAGAATGAAGTTGTAGTTGTTGTTGCCATTATTGGTTAGAGATCAGAGAAGATGGAGTGATGTTGTTAGTCGTTGGTTAGAGAGAGTAAGCAGTTGAGGCCGAGTAAGAACGAGGTTCAGGGAGAGTTGAGCTTAAGATGAGGAGAAGCATGTGATGGAGAGAATCAATACGAGCTCGTGGATGCTGGTCATGGTGATTGAGTAATGGGAGGATACGAGATGGAGCTGTTATCAAGCTCGAGTTAGAACAAGATGGAAGTGATGCTCGAGTTTCCTGGGACGGTTGCGGCTTATCGGAGGATGGTCATGGGTTTGCTGGTGATCGGGTTTGAGGTCTGTGGTGATGCTGATAACTCAAAAACAGAAAGTGATGATGGCATAGGAAAGATTCATGGCAGTGCTGAGACGGTGTTGCTGCCATATTATGAGCTGTATTTGACATGCCAAGACCGACAGCTGAAGGAGTTTGACAGGGAATGCAGAACAGGATGGTGGAGTTTAGTAACTTGCACAACAGGGACGGTACGGAGATGATGATTGGTTGCAGTTGAGACTCGTGTTTCGGTGGATGAGCTCGACTGGTAGAAATGATTCATGGGTTTTAGGAACTGGTGATCGCTGAGTTCGAGAGGGAAGATGATGGGATGTTGATCAATGGAACTTGAGGTTGTTGCTGGAGCTGCTGCCAGTGATAGAGTAACTTGAGATGGCTATTGCCTGTGGAGCTAACGGAAGAAGGTGAGCAATGAAGAAAGTAGGAAGCTGTGTAGATGTTGGAGCAGTTTGAGTTTTGGGCCAGAGTTTGACAAGCCAAGAACAATTACACGATAGGCCAATAACATGAGATGGGCTTCTACAAGTTGCTGCACGAGTCCATGAGGCTATCTTACACAAACAGAATTAAGGGTGGTGCGGCTACTCCAAGTTTGGAAATTTGGCCGTGACTTTGGCAACCTGCTTTGGCAAGTTACTTCGTCCCGGATTTGATGCACGGGACACAATTTTAAGGAGTGCACTTTCCTAATTTTACTAGGTTTCCTAGTTTTCTTAAAGAGGAGGTTACAAAACTTTATATATAGGGAAGCCTAGGAAAAAAAAGAGGGATTTTTTATCTTGGCCTCTACTTTGTTTTCTAGGGTTTTCACATGATAGGTTCTTCTAAACTTTCTATGATGATTTCCAAAAACACAAGTAACTAAGTTTTTATTATTGGTTGAAGATGTAGTTGGATTTTGCAACCAAGTTATGATTTTTATGAATTAGTTTTCTCTCAATATTATCGTTTGATTTCTACGGGTTATAATAATTGCATGATTGAAGTATTGCAATATGATTGAATGTTTGTTTAGTCGAGTCTAGAATTGATTGAACTCACATCCATATCTATAGCTATTTTAGGGTTTTCATCGAGCGATAACCTTGAATACGAGTAGCATGATATGATTCTAGGTTGTAGTGATACATCCTTGTAATCATATGTAGAAATTGACCTTTGTTCGAATTGTTTGCGCAATGTATTACAATTGCATTGATTAGCCTACATCTGAAACTTAATGCTCCTAGAATTGAACTTGATTAGCGCAAGGCGTTAGGTTATTCTTTAGGTAGAATTCACATACGCAGCCTAATGTGTGTGTTGATGAATTAGGAAATTACGGAGTATTCTTGCAATAAGGTATTCTATGGCTTTTGATGATAGCGAGATTAAATACGAATTCTATTCATATATTCATAAACTTGTTTACAATTGAAGATGAAACCTTTATCCAATACTTTCACATCCTTGATTTGCGTGTTTACTTTTATTTGTTTTGCTTTTATTTATTTTCGTTTATAAAAATCAAAATCCTCGGTGTTTTATATAGGAAACCATAACAATTTGACAACCTAGACCTCTCTGTGGGATCGATCCTTTCTTGCCCTTGCTATATTTATATTTTGAGTAGTAAGAAAGTGTAATTTATTTTTGACGCTTACGACAATGGTCAATCACTGTCTCAAGCCCAGCGGTGCATGTCATTATTTTTTGCTCTATGTACAAAGGTCAACCATTTAGGCTCTCTGTATTTCATTGAATTTTTCCAACTGATATAATTTGAAATCCTTGGCACTAGTTGGACTAACTTTGTTCTCTTCTTTGAATTGGCTTAGGTACCAACTCATTTCCTCTAGGTGCTGAGTCGTATTGTTGGAGCAGGTGAGGCGAAGTGCTGCAAATTTGCGACAGAAACATTACGCAAGAGAAGGCAGAGACCTGGTATGTGAGCTCGCATTTGTTAGTTTTATCGTATATGCTCGTAAACAAATGTTGTATGAGCTTTAGGCCGCACATAACTTAGGCATTCTCTTAAGTTTCTAAACGATGTTGCATTCCCTCAAAACTTAGGAATTCTTTTAAGTTGAAAGAACAAGTTATTATTATTATAAAATGTATGTATTGAATGACAGACTTGTGCAGCTAATTAAATTTAGAATTCCGGTTTATTTCCGGCAGAAAATGAACTGTCGGTCAGCCTTGACCTGGTAAATGTTGACTGGCAGTAAATTTTTTTCTGTTACAAAAAAGTTCTTAACGGCTCGACGACGTTACGACAGCGTTGTTACAAAAAAATCGTAAAGGCTCCAGGCCGTTACCACGTGGCAAATTCGTAACGGCTCACACTGCATTACGAGTCATTACAACCGAAATTCGTAACGGCCACAAAGCCGTTACAAAAAAAATGTAACACCAACTTTTGCAACAGGCAAGAGCCGTTACAACCCGTTTTAGTAACGGCTTGGTTCTGTTTCTAATCCCAGAATTTGGTGTAGTGATTGGAAATTTCTTGAACCTAATGAATGGTTCGTTGCTTCTAGAGGAAAGAATAGAAGCGGTGAGTTTTTCAAGCTTCTTGGTCCAAACAAGAATGGAGGTAGCATCGAAATCTTTATGCCGGATGGTGCTAATTTTCAAGGATGGAAAGATATCTTGGGGATTCTATCTTTTTCTCCTCCTAATTCAACTTCCAAAAGTGTGCCATCAAGTTTTAAAATCCTTCCACCTTCCCCTGAATCTTTTGTTTCCCCTCCTCCTTCGGGATTGTCTGTTCAATCTCAGGTTTATCCCATCGAATCTTTTAACTGGAATCAAATGGTGGTCTTAGAGACTTACCCACAGTTGAAATCATGGGATGATGTGAATGCCATCCTAGCCAGAGATCTTCACATCTCCAACGAGATCATCATCCATCCCTTCTCCCCTCTAAAGCTATCTTTCTTGTCTCGGGACTGCAGGAAAGAGAAAATCTTCTTAGATTGCAATCATGGAAAATGGCTACCAGTGAAGTAAAGTTCTCACTGGAATTCTTCCATGAACCTCTTCACTACTTCGGAGATTGACGAAGTTAATGCTAAATGGTTTGTTTTACTGGTGTTCCATTCTCTCTGTGGAATTCTAAAACGTTTGAATCTTTGGGTGCTAAATGTGGAGGGTTACTTGAAGTCTCATCTGCAACAAAAGTTGGTTGGGATCTCTCATCCATCAAGCTAAAAGTGAAAGGACCTTTAGTGATTGACAAGTTCACGGTCTTCATCGACTACAAGCCAAGACCTTTTACAACTATTGCTTCATTAGCATCCATTCAAGCTGATGATCTACAAAACCCAAAGTGGAATGCCTTGTATCTCTGCTCCGGTAAAGCTAAAAGTTCTATTGCCGGATTATCCACCTAACAATTTATTCTGGTGCAACGAATTCTTCTTCATTACCGATTAATCAAGTTCCCGATAACAAAGATTCACGGGCTCTGTTGGAGACTCAAGAAAGTACAGATAAGGTTTATCTTAATAAGTCAATGTCTACCCTGCAGGTCAACACCGCTGAGCAACACGTGAGCTGTCAGACAAAAGTGCTCTCCAACGTTCAAATACTCAAAAGGCAACCCCATATTGAATCTGAGCAACCACTAATTGATCTGGACCATCAGTCTAGTACTCCGCACATTTTTAAGTTGGGTTGCTATTTTGCTAAGCCCACTTCCCCAGTTTCTTGGGCTCAAGCTAAAAATCACGGTACTTTCCCTTCGGGTTTCTTTTCTCTTCTGGATCCAAATCACGGAACTACTCTTCTTAGTTCTCTCACTCCTGAGAGCAATAATATTAGTACTTCCCCTCTACCATCTCTTGCTCCTGAGATTCATAATAGGGTTCCTAATAAATCCATCTCATCTTCGGAGGGTCTCAACGATATTGATATCAAGCAAGTTGATTTATCTTTAAGTGAAGTTGCCGATACCATGGAATGTGAAGATGCAGTGAATCTTAATGATGACTGCGACCTTGAAGTCAATTCTTTCAGCAACTACTCTACGTTTTTAGGTACGTCTGCAGGTGCTACAAATATCGCAGGTGAAATCTCCTACCAATCCATCGGCCTAATTGATGACAGAATGGAGTCTAAACCAACTTCCTCTGAAACTTCCCAGACATCTCTAGACACGCAAGAAATCAATACGCAACTAGTAAATGCTGAATACTTCGCGGCTGCTTTAATTGATAAGGAAAAGGAAAAGGTGGTCATCAAGTACCTTAAAACCAGATTCTCTCCGTCTATAAATCTTATCAAACAAGTAAGTGAAGTCCAGGGATTGGGATTTTCTGACGACGATCTGATTAGCCATTTAATTAATACTGCTGCCAGAAATCCTAGAGCATTCAATTTTGAATGCAAGGTATCTCCTAACAATGTTATTTGTTAGCTCTTCACTGTCCTTTTTTTTGGGTTTTATTATTTATCAATGTTGCAGATTATTTCTTGGAATGTGAAAAGTGTGAAAGACCGTAGGAGGAGAAATAGGCTTAAAATTTGGGTGGCTCTAAAAAAACCTGATATCCTTATTCTTCAAGAAACATCACTTCCATGTTGTTCTGACTCAATAGTTAAACAAATTTAGGGATCTAACTTAATGGATTGGCGAGCTCTTGACTCTATGGGAAGGTCAGGTGGTATTCTTATCATTTGGAATCCTAATAAAGTGCAACTAGTTGATTACATTACAGGTACTTTCTCGGTTAACGTTCGCTTTGAGAATTCCTATTATAAATTTAATTGGCTTCTATCTGGCATTTACGGCTCTTGCGATGTTAATGATAGAAAAAGGCTATGGAATGAATTATACATTATGCAAGATATTTGGGAGCTCCCTTGGGTTGTGGGAGGAGACTTTAATGTTGTGCGATATATGCACGAAATAAAAGGTTGCACCCGCATAGACAGTGGCATGGGTGACTTTGGAAACTTCTATGATACTCATGAGCTTATCGATCTCCCAATCAACGGTGCTAAATATACTTGGAGAAGTAGTTTTTCTTCTCCTAACCCGCGGCTAAGCAAACTGGATAGATTTGTTATTTCCTCCAGTTGGGAAGATCACTTTCCAACCATCAATGTTGTTGCACTAACTCGTCCCATATTGGACCACAAGCCTATCAAGCTCTCTTGCTCTTCGAAGACCTGGGAGCGCCTCCTTTTTATTTGAAGCTATGTGGTTCTTAGAGACAACCTTCTTGCCTCTTCTCAAATAGTGGTGGAATTCTTTCTCGGTTGTGGGTTCTGCTAGCTATGTTATGGCCAAGAAACTTCAGCTGCTTAAAGATAAAATTAAAATATGGAATAAAGAGTACTTCGGCAGAATTGATAGGAAAAATAAAAAGCTCCTTGCTGATATTTCCATCTTAGACCAGCTTGATGATGATAGAATTATAACTCCTGCTCAGCTTACCACCAGGTCCAATATCATACTCTAGTATGAACAAGCTGCTGACATGTTGCATTTACATTGGCTTCATAAATCCCGTGCTCAATGGTTCCTTCAAGGTGATCGCAACACAAAATTCTTTCACAAATTGGCCAAAACAAGCGTAGAAGGAATAACGTGGCTAAACTCCGTATCAACAACTGTTGGATTGATGATAAAGCCACCATCAAAGAGCATATTTTTTCTCACTTCAAAGAGAGATTTCAGGACAATTCAACCTCCTCTACTTATCTTGCTGGTATGAACTTTAAATCTTTATCTTCTTCCGATGCTTCGTGGCTAGAGTGTAGAATTGAGCCTGAAGAAATCCTTCTAGCTCTTAATAATTTGGGTCAAGACAAGGCCCCAGGTCCTGATGGCTTTCAAGTTAGTGTCTTTATAAAATCTTGGGATTTCATGAAAGATTATATCATGAAGGTGGTGCGCGAATTCGAAAGGAATGGTTACATTGATTGGCGTTTAAAATCTACTTTCATATCTCTTATTCCGAAGAAAGAGTGTGCGGAAGAAGCGAAAGACCTTCGTCCTTTCAGCTTAATTGGTACAATGTACAAATTTATATCTAAAGTTCTTGCAGATCGTTTGAAAATTTTCCTGCCAAAGCTTATATCCAACCACCAATCTGCTTTCGTCAAGGATCGACAAATTCTTGATAGTATTCTTATTGCTAACGAATGCCTGGATTCGAGAATAAAATCCAAAATTCCTGGTATCATTTGCAAAATCGATCTCGAAAAGGCTTTCGACAACGTTAAATGGTCTTTTATGGATGAAGTCTTAAAATGCATGGGTTTCGGCATTAAATGGAGAAAGTGGATAAAGGGTTGCATTCGTAAGATACCTTTCTCGGTCCTCATTAACGGCACAGCTTGCGGCAAATTTACTAGTGAAAAAGGGCTTCGTCAAGGTGATCCTCTATTGCCTTTTCTTTTTCTCCTTGTGTCATAGGTTCTCTCGATGATGTTTGCAAAGGCCACAGAGGTTGGTTGGTTAGGTGGTTTTTCTGTCAAGAATGAGGGCACCAAAGTAAGTCACTTGCAATTCGCGGACGATACACTCATCTTTCTAGACGCGAATGTGGAACAAATGCAATTCCTGAAGTATAATTTGTTGTGCTTCGAGTATATCTCTGGCCTAAGGACAAATTTTGAAAAAGCAAGCATTTTGGAGTAGGTGAAGTCTCTAATCTAGCCGAACTTGCTTCAGTTCTTGGTTGCTCCCATGATACTTTCCCTACTATATATTTGGGTCTCCCTTTGGGAGCGAAGACACTTTCAACTGCAATATGGGATAAGGTTTTGGAAATGTGCACAGCTAGACTTGCGACCTGGAAAAAAGGTTTGCTATCGAAAGCGGGTAAACTAACTCTCATCAAAAGTGTGCTTCTCAGCCTCCCTGTCTATTATTTCTCGTTGTTCGTGGCTCCGCAATCAGTTATAAAAAAGATCGAAAGAATAATTCGCAATTTTCTTTGGCATAATGGTGAAAATTCGAAAAAGCTTCATTGGGTTGGATGGAACAAGACTTGTGAGCCACTTAAACATGGGGGTCTCGGCATTCGCAAGCTAAAACTTATGAACAAATCTCTGATAACTAAATGGTGGTAGCGTTTGGGTAGGGAGATAAATTCACTATGGGCTAAGATAATTAAAGAAAAATATGGTATGATAGACTTAGGTTGGAGAACAAAAGCTCCAAAACAAGCTCACGGAGTCAGCCTGTGGCGCAATATTCACTCAACCACAGATGATTTTTTTCAACAATTCAATATTCAAAGTGGGAAATGGCTCCACTATTAGGATATGGGAAGATAGATGGCATTCAAATGGTTCAATGGCTTCTCTTTGCCCCAATATTTTTTCTATATATTACCTCTACTAAAGGAATATCTCTCCAACAAGCTTATTCCCCTCATGCTTCCTAGACTAAATTGGGATCTTGGCATTTTGCGTGAGACGGTTATATGATGTGGAAATTCAAGAGCTCATCGTTCTTCTTGAATGCCTTGAAACAATATCTTTTTGCGATGAAGAAAATGACCAACTCATATGGCTCGAGACAAGTCGTGTAACTTTTTCCGTTCTGTTTGCTTATTCTAACTTGGCTACCATCCGTCCTTGAATTATTTTCCTTCAAAAAAAAATCTGGAGTAAAGCTTGGCCTCACAAGATAGGATTCTTCCTTTGGCAAGCTTATCTAGATAGACTCCCAACTCTTGATAACCTCCATAAACGGAATTGTGCCACCACCTCCAACAACAGTTCACCAGTAGCCAATATCTGTGTTCTTTGTCGGAGGCATGAAGAGTCTAGCAGTCATTTGTTTCTCGACTGTTCTTACTCCCAAAAAATCTGGAGTTATTTCTTCTCGGCTGCTGGGCTTGCTTTTGCACCATCATCTTCAGTGCCTGCCTTTATCGCTAAATGGAAATCAAATCACCTTCATGGGGCTGCTAAGGAGCTGTGGGTTCGTCTCTATGCCGCTGTCTTTTGGTCCATATTGCTCGAGAGAAATGAGAGAACTTTCAAGCTCAAAGATAAACCTCCTGAATCTATCATCATAGAAGCAAAATTTAAAATCTTTGCTTAGGTTAAATCTCTTAATTGCTTCTCTGACATAGTCTTAGACGATATCATTGTTAACTGGAGATCGAAATTTTTCGACTCTCCATAGCTGTTTTTATACTTTTTGGTTTCCCTTCTCGGTCTCTTTAGACCTTGGTGTTCCTTGTTTTGGTCTCTACACTTTTTGTAGAGTTTCCTTTTGAGATGAATAAAATCTTTATCTTTGCTGAGCAAAAAAAAAAAAAAAAAAACACCTTTTTTTGCCACCTGAAAATTGAAAATAAACCAAGCATCATGAATAAGAATAAACTGGGAAGCTATGGCATTTGAAGATCCATAATCCATATAGACAGATGATAAGCTCCGCATTTCTTGCAATAACGTGCTACACGGCTACAGTGTTTCATTAACGTGAATAAAAAATTGCGAGCTAAATCCCATGTTTTCCTTCCTCAGCCAATACAGTTCTTTAAACTAATAAGAAATTTATTTCAAGATACACAATGTCTAAATCTTATATCTAAGGATATGAGCAGTTTAAATTCATTAATGAATCGTATCCTGCAAACATTTAAAAGCTCAAATCCTTAGTAAATAATAAGATTCAAGCAAATCCAAAACCGCGCAAAATTCAAAATTGAAGTAACTGCGAGTGCACTATAACAGACATCAACAATGTTTCATTCTTGGCAATAAGACAATGTAGAGCAATAAGCAATTCCACAAAAAGTAACAATTATTATACATCTTAACCACCATTAAATTGACTAAACCGAGAGTAATTTGTAATCATAGCTTCCCCAACGTTACCATACCCAGAACCAATATAACCAACGATACACCCACTTAAAGTTGGCATAACAAATCCAATTACATGTTCTAAAATTTTTAACGGCTAATGAAATCCCCCTACAGAACACTAAATGGATGCACAATTAAAAATAAAAGGAAAAATTTTAATAGCAAAATGCGATAACGAAATTTTTTTTATAGTTTGTAGTAGTGTTGATGGTGGTTTTTAGACAAGGGGGAAAATCGTAAAACCCCATGACCTAGTGTTACCCGCAACACATTAACTAAGAGCATTTAACTCAGGTGTAAATAATTAATAGGGGTATTTTTTCAAAATACCCAGTTAGGTTTTCAAATACGTAACCCTAATTCCAAAACCAAGCCGCACTGCGCACCATGGAAACCATGCCAAACCAAGCCGCACTCTGCAAGACCATGGCAGCAATGCCAAACCAAGCCGCACTCTGCATCATCATGGCAACCATGCCAAACCAAGCCGCACTCACGCACCATGGCAACCATGCCAAACCAAGTCAGACTCTGCGCACCATGGCGAAGAATGCCAAACCAAGCCGCACTCGTGCACCATGGCAAAGAATGCCAAACCAAGCCGCACTCTACGCATCATGGCAAGCAATGCCAAACCAAGCCGCGACTCATGCGCACCATGGCACCATGCCAAACCAAGCCGCATCACAAGACCATGGCAGCAATGCCAAACCAAGCCGACTCTGCGCACCATGGCAACCATGCCAAACCAAGCCGACTCTGCGCATCATGGCAACCATGCCAAACCAAGCCGCACTCTGCGCATCATGGCAACCATGCCAAACCAAGCCGCACTCTGCGCACCATGGCAAAGAATGCCAAACCAAGATGCACTCTGCGCACCATGGCAAAATGCCAAACCAAGCCGCATATCTGCATCATTGGCAACAATGCTAAACCAAGCCGCATATCACAGACCATGGCAACAATGCCAAATCTCCAAGCCGCTATGCCTTTGGCACACGCCAAATATAGCGCCCTAGGCTTGCAAGACTTGCAACTAGGTCAACATGGCCGCACGTGCCATTGGCACATGCCAATACGTGTCGCAAGCCATATTTCCAAGTCGCTATGCCATTGGCACACGCCAAATATAGCGCCCTAGGCTTGCAAGACTTGCAACTAGGTCAACATGGCCACATGCCACACATGCCAATACGTGCCGCAAGCCATATTCCAAGTCGCTATGCCATTGGCACACGCAAAATATAGCGCCCTAGGCTTGCAAGACTTGCAACTAGGTCAACATGGCCGCACATGCCATTGGCACATGCCAATACCTGCCGCAAGCCATATTCCAAGTCGTTATGCCATTGGCACACGCCAAATATAGCGCCCTAGGCTTGCAAGACGTGCAACTAGGTCAACATGGCCGCACATGTCATTGGCACATGCCAATACGTGCCGCAAGCCATATTCCAAGTCGCTATGCCATTGGCACACGAAAAATATAGCGCCCTAGGCTTGCAAGACTTGCAACTAGGGTCAACATGGCCGCACATGCCATTGGCACATGCCAATACGTGCCGCAAGCCATATTCCAAGTCGCTATGCCATTGGCACACGCCAAATATAGCGCCCCTAGGCTTGCAAGACTTGCAACTAGGTCAACATGGCCGCACGTGCCATTGGCACATGCCAATACGTGCGGCAAGCCATATTCCAAGTCGCTATGCCATTGGCACACGCCAAATATAGTGCCCTAGGCTTGCAAGACTTGCAACTAGGTCAACATGGCCGCACGTGCCATTGGCACATGCCAATACGTGCGCAAAGCCATATTCCAAGTCGTTATGCCATTGGCACACGCCAAATATACGCCAGGCTAGGCTTGCAAGACTTGCAACTAGGTCAACATGGCCGCACATGCCAATACGTGCCGCAAGCCATATTCCAAGCCGTTATGCCATTGGCACACGCCAAATATAGCGCCCTAGGCTTGCAAGACTTGCAACTAGGTCAACATGGCCGCACATGCCATTGGCACATGCCAATACGTGCGCAAGCTATATTCCAAGTCGCTATGCCATTGCACACGCCAAATATAGCGCCCTAGGCTTGCAAGACTTGCAACTAGGTCAACATGGCCGCACGTGCCATTGGCACATGCCAACACGTGCCGCAAGCCATATTCAAGTCGCTATGCCATTGGCACATGCCAAATTTAGCGCCCTGGCTTGCAAGACTTGCAACTAGGTCAACATGGCCGCACATGCCATTGGCAAATGCCAACACGTGCCGCAAGCCATATTCCAAGCCGCTATGCCATTGGCACACGCCAAATATAGCGCCCCTATGCTTGCAAGACTTACAACTAGGTCAACATGGCCGTACGTGCCATTGGCACATGCCAAACACACACGCTTTTTAGCCTACCTTGCAAACCGTGAAACCTACCACCAAGGCATTCCGCACATGCCATTGGCACATGCCAAACACACACGCGGTAGCCTAACTTGCAAACCATGCAACCTACCACCAAGGCATTCCGCACATGCCATTGGCACATGCCACACGCGCCATTAGCAAGACCACTTGCACTCATGGCGCAACCAACGAGATATCAACACAAACCGGGGATGCTTCTTTAGGGTTTTGGTTTGGCGGTCACAAAGATGCAACAACACTACGCTCACATTAAGAAAGCGTGAATAGAAATAAAGCGGTCAAATAAAAGAGGAAATAATGGTGAAAACGTTTTCACCCATTAAACCGCAGTTACCACCTCCTCCCATTATTTCACCCTTTACTCTCTTCCTTCATGAGGCCGGGTACACGTTTCAATCTCGACTTGTATAAATAGGTCTTACCTATTTCCACCGCAAAACAAGTCTCGGTCAGAGAAATATACTACACTTACACTCAGAAAGGCAACTTTGCAAGCTCTCCCAAAAAGCTTTCATCTCTTGCAAGCTTCCTAAGCTTTCACTTTCTGATACAAGTCGAGATACTACTCTCCTCAACACCTTTCTTTGTTTCCTCCCAAATCAACCCTCTTCTCCTCCACTTTGTGACCGAAGCAAACTGAACGGCCATTTCTTGGTTTAGGCCGACTTGCACAGATTGATCTCGAATCTATAAAGTGCTCACGCGTGCAGCACATTTGTTTAGGGTTTGAACCAGCCACACATCTACCGAATTTACCTAAATCGGCAAAACGATTTTTACCCATAAACAATTGGCGACCACAACGAGAGGATTGATCTATCTGATACAATACCAACTCAACTCCCGATTTCATTTTCCGAACGTCAAATCCTAACATGGTGGAACTCGTATCCGGAGCGGCCGAGGAACGTCGCCGCAGAACGCATCCCCGATGTTGGCGTCTCTCCCCATAACGTTGTTACTCCACCACCGACAACAAAGAACATCGAATGCACTCCTTTAAGTGTAACACCGCCTATCACTGTGGCTGGAGCCGCCGCCCTCTAGCGTCTCCGCACAACCCTCTAATCACGGCAAATCGAGAATATCTCTTCGGTGTCACGCCCCAGCCACTGAGCTGGGGGCCGCCACCACGACCCCGAATGCTTCCTCCAAGCATGGCGCCTCCGACAACTAAGGTTCCAATTATCCCGCCAACGGGACGAGAGACCGGAGGGACCAGAGAAGTCGCCTTACGTCACTATCGCCGATTTGATGGAACGACAGGAGACGCCGCCAGAGCCCGCATGCACATGGTTTCAACACAAAGGAGGTGCTCACCTTTCTCAAAACCCCCGACAGAGCGACTACCCCGTGAGTCGCATCCTCCAGAGACGCCTGAAGCATCTCCAACAACCTTGACGCCCTACACCTCTAAGCAGGCACGCCTCCACGGATGAAGAAACTTCACTAGAGTCCCGTTGGAAAGAAATCAACCACCCAACTTCGTCACGAGAGGAGGTTTGGAACAACTTCTACGCGACGGATCAAGCATGATGAGTTCGATGTACATCATCACCAACCCCCTTACCCATCCAAATACAGAATCCTCTCCAAGAGGATATTCTTCCTCAATTTACCCCCGTACGATGGTACCGAATGCATGCGAACATGTTTCTCGTTTCCCTGAATCCTTGGGCGAACATGAATACAATCACGTCCTTCGTTTAAGGGAATTTTCAAAATCACTTACCTGGAAGGGCGTATACATGGTACAACAAAGATCCCACCGAACAAAGATTCCCAACCGGAGTAGCATGGTCACCGCGTTTACAGAAGTATTTCTTCGTGTCTCAACAAGTTACCTTTTCGGACCTCGGAGAATGTACCAGGCCGGGATAACGAACATCCGAATGATTTCACAAAAGGTTCAGTGGTTCAAGCACTGACTGTCACGACCCAAACGTGACCGAGCAACAATTGGTAAACGCATGCATCAACGGTATGGTCCCAATCTACCGCGCCCTGCTAGAAAACTTGCTTTTCCAAATATTCTCTGAGATCCATGAGGCCGCCTGACGATCTCAAATAACAACAAAGACTAAGATTACCGGAAAGGACTAGGCCTCGAATCAAGACGCACGTGAAACTCCAGCGGAGTAGGCGCCATCAGTAAACAATTTAATGCCTACCATCCTCCGTGAACATAGTGAACGAAAGAGGGAAAAGGAAAGCCGCAACTACGAGCCACCACCAAACGTGAAGCGCACGGCCAAGAACGGAACCCTCACAACAAGGCCGTCACTAAAACTCCCGTGGCAAAGATCGTGAGACCAAAGGAAATACCCTTGATTTCCCTTTCCCATCGAGGAGGTGATTGACCTCCTAGAAGCTCCGGGTTCAAGATGATGTCATCGTATTGCCACCGCTGATGGCCACCAACCGAGGCTGAGATGGCGAACCCCAAATACCGTCATTACCACAGGTTCGTTCACCACCCAACTAGCGACCCAGCAAATGTGATCAAGCATATTTTCAAAGAAAGGATAAAGGTGAGAACTCCAACTAGGAGACGAAAGAGTGCATCAAGACCCACTACCAATAAGAAACTATGCTGCCTTCCTGGGGACTCCGTACACGAGACCGCAATCCATGATGCGACATATATGCAAAATTTTCTATCTTTCCAAGGTTCAGCGCCAAGATATTTTCGGCAGCTCTCAATCGTGTCGTATCCTAAGAAGCTGACTTTCTCTCACCGGAATCCACGCCAAGGGCCTAAGCTTCCCAAACAAAGCGAAGCGGGAACTGGGGACCGCCTGACCACGTCCCGTTTAAGAGGTAACGAATTTGACGACACGCTCGACACGGCCTCCTACCACAACATCATTACTTTCAAGACACTAAAGGCGCAGATTTACAAAACAAGACGCCACCTATTCCCATTCCGTAATTAAGAACTTGGGAGGAAAAGCTTTGAACGCGCATGGCTACATCAACTTAGAGATCGAGATGGGAGACGCTATAACGATAGCAAGTTCCACATTGTCAAAGAACTAGATCATGACATGATTTTGGGGTGCTTTATGGGTGCTCGACAACAAAGCGAAACCGGACGTACACCCTCGCCGACATCCACGCCCGAAGGGATTCCCAACACATCGTCCCACGGGTTATCGCATCAACGAGCTATTGAAGGAGCCCAAGCATCCGAGAGGACCCGTTGGCGCTAGCCAATGATTTTCAAATGCAAGTAAGTCCGACCGAGCGACCTTTTCTCGAATCGTCTTTTCTTCCCCCATTATGTCATGGGGACTCGCACAACAACCGCGCGAACGCTCAAAAAATGTGAATGGGGAGCTGGACCATTCGAACACTTTGCAAGAAGCTTGGAATCTTCTAGCGAAACCAACGGGCCAAGGCTCAAAATGGTTACACGACGTCCAACCCGTTTTCAACCTGAGATGTAGTGGTTAAGGAAAACTCGTTTCAAGTTGGGAGGATGACAGTAAAGATGGATTTGCCCGAGGAAGGTGAAGGCGAGTTGTACCTGGTTGCGGATACCCTTTTGGGAGGATATTGCAAGCTTATCAATACCGACACACCTGAAGGCGTGATAGTTCACTCGCGATGGCTCAAGGAATCCAATCCCTAAAATGTCAGACTTCCCAATCACTCCCCTTTTCAAGACTTCCTTTAAATCATTCCTCTTAATAGTCGTACTTCTTCATGATGAATACACCGTTTGTATTTTTCCCTGAGATCTCCCCTTTTGTCAAAAAAAAAAAAATATATATATCTCTTCCCAAGCGAATCCTTCAGATATCGCAGAAATACATCAAGAACCTCAGAAACCATTGCAGAGCCATCATACCACACCCCTTTTCAAAAATATATATATATATGAAGCAAAAGTTTCGATGAAGAAGAAGGGAAGGATGTGTTTACAAAAAAAGGGGGGAAAACATCGTGGAACTAAGCAAAACAACAGAAAACAAAAGGAGGAGCTAGCCCTCGAAGGATGGAGCGCAAGTCCCTTCTGGCAAAGCTATCCTCAAGCATTTTCCCAGGCGAATCTTTCGGGCAACAAAGGTTCCATTCAATGGTTTCAGCAAATAAAACCTCAACATCCCATCCCTAAGCAACCAAGCAGCCAGCAGGTGTCCTCCCGACAACTATTCCAAGATACGCCACCATGACCCCTCCTAGATCATCAATAACACCTTTGGCATCAACTTCAAAGGCTGTCTCGCTTCTATCATATACCTTCAAATTTTTCTCATCGACACTTCAAGGAAGTTTTTTGATTCATCCACATCAAAATCAAGAATCATGGCGTTCTCCTCCGCATCCACCGAACCCAAGAGAGTCCGAACATGCACCTGCTCTTCGTGAGGATGAGATGGAAGGGAGGTCCTTGATAATTTCGTTAGCTTCATGGAACAAAGATTCAACCCCAACCAATACCTTCTCAAGAGAAGAAGATCGATCTCCACCGATTCTCAAGTCCTTTTCCAAAAGTCAAAGACACGGCCGCCTCTGGAAGATCCATCATACACCCAAGAAGTGGAAAGATGATCAAGTTCCATCCTCGTCTATACACATATAAAAAGAGGATAGCGTGAAAAAAAAAAAAAAAAAAAAGAGAAGAAAACGCACCTAAGAAAGCAAAGGAAAAGGGGAATCAACGAGAAGAACCCCTTCTCAAACAAGGGAGACGTTACATTCGTTGGGTATGAATACTAACCTTAAAAAGGAAAGGAGCAATGAAAGACATAATGCTTCCGTTTTTGGCATGGATGATGCCCTAATGGAAGCCGCACGTGAAGAAAAAGCAAAATAAGGAAACTTTGAGAAACGCCTACTCCCTCTTTATTTACATAAGTCACGCCCGCAAGCACGGCCCCAAGTTGCACCGGCCCCACCAGTTGCACCGACACACACACGGCTTACACTTTGCGCCGGTCCCACCAGTTTGGCCAACTCGGTTTCCCAACTCACGCCAACTTCCCAACGTCGCCTGCGCTGCATCGGGCCCATTGTAATTATGCCAGCCTCCCCCCGATGTGCAAAACTACCAGAGGCAAGGATTCCAAATCCTATTTATAAAGGTCGATAAGCCTTTCAATTTTCTTTACGGTTTGATGTTAATAGTTTGTCACCATCTTATGCTTACTCGCAACAGCCCTCGCTCCGAAGCAAGGTGGGGGACTTAATCGTTGATGGTGGTTTTTTTAGACAAGGGTAAAATCGTAAAACCCCATGACCTAGTGTTACCCGCAACACATTAACTAAGAGCATTTAACTCAAAAAAATATTAATAGGGTATTTTTTCAAAATACCAGATTAGGGTTTTTCAAATACGTAACCTTAATCCAAAACCAAGCCGCACTCACCGCACCATAGCAACCATGCCAAACCAAGCCGCACTCACAAGACCATGGCGTGCATGAATGCCAAACCAAGCCGCACTCAAGACCATGGCAAAGAATGCCAAACCAAGCCGCATTATGCGCACCATGGTACCCATGCCAAACCAAGCCGCACTCGCGCACCATGGCAACAATGCCAAACCAAGTCGCACTCGCGCAGCACCATGGCAACCATGCCAAACCAAGCCGTACTACGCGATCATGGCAACCATGCCAAACCAAGCCGCACTCTGCGCATCATGGCAACCATGCCAAACCAAGCCGCACTCGCAAGCACCATGGCAGCAATGCCAAACCAAGCCGCACTGCGACCATGGCAAAGACGCAAACCAAACCAAGATATCACGATCATTGGCAACAATGCCAAACCAAGCCGCATATCGCACACCATGGCAACAATGCCAAATCTCCAAGCCGTTATGCCTTTGGCACACGCCAAATATACGCCACTAGGCTTGCAAGACTTGCAACTAGTCAACATGGCCGCACGTGCCATTGGCACACATGCCAATACGTGCCGCAAGCCATATTTCCAAGTCGCTATGCCATTGGCACATGCCAAATATAGCGCTTAGGCTTGCAAGACTTGCAACTAGGTCAACATGGCCGCACATGCCATTGGCACATGCCACGTGCCGCAAGCCATATTCCAAGTCGCTATGCCATTGGCACACGCCAAATATAGCGCCCTAGGCTTGCAAGACTTGCAACTAGGGTCAACATGGTCACATGCCATTGGCACATGCCATTACGTGCGCAAGCCATATTCCAAGTCGCTTATGATAGCACACGCCAAATATAGCGTCGCCCTAGGGCTTGCAAGACTGCAACTAGGGTCAACATGGCCGCACATGCCATTGGCACATGCCAATACGTGCCGCAATATTTCAAGTCGCCATGCCATCGCACACGCTAAATATAGCGCTTCCTAGGCTCGCAAGACTTGCAACCAGGTCAACATGGCCGCACATGCCATTGGCACATGCCAATGCGTTCAGCCATATTCCAAGTCGCCATGCCATTGGCACACGCCAAATATAGCGCCCAACTAGTCAACATGGCCACACATGCCATTGGCACATGAATACTTGCAACCATAGGTCAACGCCAAATATAGGCCGGCTTGTAAGACTTGCCATTGGCCGCACGTGCCACATGCGCAGCCGCAGCCATATTCAAGTCGCTATGCCATTGGCACATGCCAAATATAGCGCCCTAGGCTTGCAAGACTTGCAACTAGGTGAACATGGCCGCATTGCGTTATTGGCACATGCCAATACGCTTAGTAAAGCCATATTCCAAGTCGCCCATGCCATTGGCACATGCCAAATATACCCTAGGCTTGCAAGACTCTGCAACTACGCCAACATGGCCGCACATGCCATTTGCACACGTCAATATTGGCATGTGCCAATGGCATGTGCGCCATGTTGACCTAGTTGCAAGTCTTGCAAGCCTAGGGCGCTATATTTGGCGTGTGCCAATGGCATAGCGACTTGAAATATGGCTTGCGGCACGTATTGGCATGTGCCAATGGCATGTGCGGCCATGTTGACCTAGTTGCAAGTCTGCAAACCTAGGGCGCTATATTTGGCGTGTGCCAATGTCATAGCGACTTGGAATATGGCTTGCGGCACGTAATGGCATGTGCCAATGGCATGTGCGGCATGTCGACCTAGTTGCAAGTCTTGCAAAGCCTAGGGCGCTATATTTGGCGTGCGCCAATGGCATAGCCGACTGGAATATGGCTTATGCACGTATTGGCATGTGCCAATGGCATGTGCCGCCATGTTGACCTAGTTGAAAGTCTTGCAAGCCTAGGGCGCTATATTTGGCGTGTGCCAATGGCATAGCCGACTTGAATATGGCTTGCGCACGTATTGGCATGTGCCAATGGCACGTGCGGCCATGTTGACCTAGTTGCAAGTCTTGCAAGCCTAGGACGCTACATTTGGCGTGTGCCAATGGCATAGCGACTGGAATATGGCTTGCGCACGTGTTGGCATGTGCCAATGGCACGTGCACCATGTTGACCTAGTTGCAAGTCTTGCAAGCCTAGGTGATACATTTGGCGTGTGCCAATGGCATAGCAACTTGAGATTTGGCATTGTTTCCATGGTGTTCGGATGCGGTTTGGTTTGGCATTGTTGCCAATGATGCGCAAAGATGCGGCTTGGTTTGGCATTTCCTCGCCATGGCGCAGAGGCGCTTTGGTTTGGCATTGTCGCCATGGGCGCCGGCAGAGGCGGATTGGTTTGGCATTGCCGCCATGGTGCTGCAGAGCGCGCTTTTGGTTTGGCATGGTTGGGACATGATGCGGCAGAGTGCGGCTTTGGTTTGGCATGGTTGCCATGACGCTGCAGAGTGCGGCTTGGCTTGGCAATGTCGCATGGGTGCGCAGAGCGCGCTTGGTTTGGCATGGTTGCTGATGACGGCGCAGAGTGCGCTTGGTTTGGCATTGCCGCCATGGGCGCGCAGAGTGCGCTTTGGTTTGGCATGGTTGCTATGGCGCGCAGAGTGCGCTTTGGTTTGGCATTGTTGCCATGGCGCAGAGCGCGCTTGGTTTGGCATTGTCAAGGCCAATGATGCGTAAAGATGCTGGCTTGGTTTGGCATTGTTGCCAATGATGCGCAAAGATGCGGCTTGGTTTTGGAATTAGGTTCCGTGTTGAAAACTTAACTGTATTTTGAAAATACCCTATTAATTATTTACACCCGAAAGTTAAATGCTCTTAGTTAATGTGTTGCGGTAACACTAGGCCATGGGGTTTTATGATTTTACCCTTTGTCTAAAAACCACCATCAACATTAAGTCCCCCGCTTAGCTTCTAACAGGGGCTTTGTTGCGAGGTAAGCATAAGATGGTGACAAACTATTAACAAGAAACCATAAAGAAAATTGAAAGAGGCTTGTCTCGACCTTTTTATAGATAGGATTTGGAATCCTTGCCTCTCGTAGTTTTGCACAAATCAAAGAGGCTAGCACAATTGGTGGGCCCGGCGTAAACTTAGGCGATGTTGGGAAGTTGGCGTGAGTTGGGAAACCGAAAGCTGGCTAGCCGGGTGGTACCTAAGCAGCGTAGAAGCCGTGTGTGGTTGTGGGCCCGGCATGCAATTAGGGCGACGTTTGGGAAGTTGGCGAGTTGGGAACCGAGTCGGCTGAAATGGTGGGACCGACGCAAAGTGTGTAAGCCCAGGTGTGTGCTTGCGGTCGGTGCAATTGGTGGGGCCGGTGCAGCTTGGGCGACGTTGGGGAAGTTGGCGTGAATTGGGAAACCGAGTGTGCTAGATGGTGGGACCTCTGACAAAGTGTAGAAACCGTGTTTGCGGCGTGACTTTGGGTGGCATTGGGAAGTCGCACCCTTTGTGGGCCCGTTTCTTACACGCGTGATTTTGTGAAAAGGGGAATCCTTCCCTTACTTCAAAGTCTTTCACGCCTATATATGTATATATATATATACATAAAGCCCCTTTCTCCCCCTCATGCGCTTTTTATTCTTTCCTCTTTCATACTAAATGCGTGAAAGAGAAACCAAATTTTCTGGTATGACTTCGAGTACTCTTCTCTTTCTTTTTTTTTTTTTCACATAGGTATAAACCTTAAGAGTAGGCGCTTCCACAATCCTCAGTATATGATTCCTTAGCGTGCCTCTTGTAGAAAATATTGTACGTGATGCAACCAAGGGAATACCGCATATATTGTTTGAACTCCGTGGAAATATTGCATATATGAATTTTTGGTTCTAAAGAAATATTTGAACCCCGAAGAAAATATCATGCGTGTGTATTTCTGAACCCGTACATGAACCCTATATGAATCCCGAAGAAGAATACCGCGTATATGCTTCATATGACTTCTAACCCGCAGAAATATTGTATATATGATTTTTGCTTCTTGAGAGAAGTACCACGCGCAGCTTTTGAACCAATAGAAAAATGCTCCATATATATTTTTGAACCCAAGAAAGATACTCGTAGACACACTTGTACCCGTATTGAATGCAGCGTATATAGTCTCGAACCCGAAGAAAATACGCCTTCCTACCCCTTTCTCCTTTTTTTTGTTGGGTACGATTATGTGTCATGGAGATAACTTCGCCTTTCATCGTTTGTTTTGTGCGATATCTTATTACCAAATTGTTATGAAGGAATTCGATAAGATGTTACCTCGAACCAAATTTCACTTCGTCGAAGGATGCTCATAATTCCAAGCCGAACATAGATGATGAATTCTTCACTAGAGCTCCTCGCCCCGAAGAATCACCCAGGTTTCGTGCCAATTTTGCTAACCGGTGGTGAGGATGACAGGAGGACACGTTCGGGTCCGCCCAGAGCACCATTCGGTTCTATCTTCATAAAGGGGTATATTCCTCTTCCAACATTGACTTGGGATGTGTCAAAGTCTATTACGTTCTTTGACTGATGGGTTGAGTTCATGGTGAGCGAGGAGCGTATAAATACCAACTTGACTCGAGCTCGGGTCATTGATGGCATTAGACTTCAAGAAATCCAGATTAGGAAGGACATCCTGTGCTTGGTTGCTTTTTTTCCTCCAGATGGTGCTCAATGGCCACCCATACAATCATATGTAGATGGGGAGATAACTTTCTCCTCGGAGAGTGTGGCTTTCTGCCGAATCTTCCCAGAATCGGGAATCTTAAAATCCAATTATCCGAAAGTGAGGTGAAGATGCAGATGACCTTGTCGCTTAAGTTGGGAATTTCGCTCGGAAAGACTCCATTGCGAGTCGAAGGACTCGCCTTAAAGAGGATGAGAGGTGCCCTTACTTGGTGGATATCTCAATGGTTTCCTGGACGAGTTGAGCCTGAATGTTGGGGTGCAAAGATCTTCATGTCGCAGCGTTTTTGGCTCTCTCGGTTGTCTAGAGACATTTTTGATGATTTGGCTCTCGCAAGAAAGGAATAAGACCCAGTTGTTAGCGATTGCTTTGTGAAGTTGGCAAAGGGTGAAGTTCTTCCCATTGGCAAGTTGTTCCTTGGTTCCATGTATGTGCATCCGATCACCTAGTTGCGAACATGCGGTTTCTAATGGTTTCATGAAAGTGGATTCATATGTGCACGTTGCTTTTCTGCAAGTCTGGCTATGGGAGCACTTTGAGAAATATGCTCCGAAATCGTTGCCTTCGCTTCCCGTGAGTTGGGGTGGCTCCCGAATTCTTCGATGGGTGAACAAAGGCCCAAGAGTTGGCGTGAGCTTGGTTAGTTTTCTTGACAAGTTGCACGAAATTAATTTTCGTCCATGGGAGCTTCTGGTCCATAACCGCTGGCTCAAATTGACACTTTTGCTTCGCTCCGCTCATGTCTTTGTCTTCTCCGATGGCGATTTGAGCGTTAGAAAACTGTTTATTCAAAGCCGCTGTCTTGCTTATATGCCGTCTTTCTTCGTGGGGTCTTTCCGCATAGCCGCTACAATATCGACCATGCTGCTCGTCACATGGGTTTCGATCAAGGGGTACCTCTTGCTTACTGTAAATGCTTCCTAAGGATTCGCTGCGCGTCGCCCTCAATGCCGTGCCCTCGAGCCGGGCATCCGTCTTCCCTTCTTACAAATGGGAAGAGTAACTTCGACGACCTTTGGCTATAATGAGTTCTCGTGCGACGAGTTTACCATGATCCAAGCTTTGTGAATAACGTGGTAGAAAATGTTCGCAAACCTTCCCTCAGCCAGCTTCAAGGAGTATCCAATGTTGAGAGATCCTGCGAAAGCTTTGCCTAGTAATTCGGAAAGTCCCTGGCCAAGGAACTGAGAACGAAAATCGTGGCTTTGCGGGTTCTCGACGGTTTCACAAGATCCTCTCACGCTCTTGTGTCTTTCGCCTCTTCCAATAACTGTATGTGTCGCCTCTTCTTTGGTTTGTCTCAAAACACGCGAATTTGGGCCGAGAGTATGTGTCTTGTTTCCTTCCTTGTGGCTTTGTGAGTGTTAATGCTTGTCACGTTGCTCTTGCACGTTGCCAGAGACTACAGAACTTCTTCAAAGAACTCCAAAGAGGCATTGAGCCTTCTCGTAGCGATGATGAGTCGAGAGAGAGAAGAGGGTTCGACAAGTGAGAGTGATTCTCAGTAAGACTGCATCGGTTCTGTTTCTGGAAGTGGTTCCTGGTGAGTTTCGCACTTCTTTCTTTCTTCTTTGTTTCCTCTTTTTGGGAAAATATCCGACTCAAATTCGCAGGAGGAATCCGATCCGGAGGATGATTCGGGGCAGAGGCACACGAAAGCTTGCCTTTGGTGACCACCGCCGGTGACTTGGAGACGGGCGTTAGCCAATTGCCGGCACAGATGTGGCTCAAACGGCTGGATGATTCTCCCGATGGTTGTTGCCGTAGACATGGAGGAAGACCCTCTCAGCGTCGTGAGAGGCCGACTAAAGGCGCCATTTTGATCCTCCGTACTTGGTTCCTCATCCAGTCATGTGTTTGGTTGGCGGCTTCACAAGTGCCGACTAAGCACGAGGCGTTGTACACCCGCAACTGGGAGAAATACTAAAATATGGCCACAACCAAGAAAGTCACTAGTCGATTTGCACCGGTTAAGCGTGTGGAATAGGCTTTATCTTCCATCGAGGATATGCGTGAGGTGACTGTCACACCGCTTCAAGACGTTATTGCCGACCGGGAGCACCATCGCGACGTGTGCGTAGAAAAGGAGTTCAACACTTCGTGGTTTGTCGAAGGCCTTGCTGAGATCCAAAAGTTGAAAGATGCTGCAATCGAAAGCCTTTCCGCCGAGGAGATTGCACGACAGGAGGTGGAACTCAAGAGCTTTCCAAGATGTTGACTATGAAGAGAGCCGCCTTCGAAGATGCAAAATTGACTTTCTCCAAGAAGAGCAGACTTCTTCTGGATAATTTTCCTTGAACGTTTCTCCGCTAAACTTTCATTTAGGTTCTTTTTTTTTTTTTTGAAAGACATATTGGATGTCCGGTTCAAGGTTTGACCGTTTTGGTAGACACCGGTAGCTTTGAGGATATTGGATTATTTCTCTGGATGAATGGTTTTGATAATATAACTCGATTATGTTTTGGGAAAGGAATATTGCTTTTATGAAAGTGTGTGCTAAAGCAATAGGCACAATACTCGGTAGTATAATGGTTTTACTAAAAACCTAAAACAAATCATATCTTGCGTAGTCCTAATTTACTCACTTATAGGTTTTTATACATGCCCCTCTTCATGTAAAAAGGCGGTTTTGTCGGCAGCATCGCTGAAGTCCCCAATCACCGGTAGCATCTTCATTTAGTCCCCGCTTTTTTTGTGTATTTTTACAACCCGTAACCGGTTGTCCGGTAGTTGCATCGGATTGAGTCGCCTTCCCTACCATATTGACATCCGGGTCGAAAAACGAGATCGATAAACGACATTGTAGCCGATAGATCAATCCTCCCGTCGTAGTCGCCAATTGTTTATGGGTAAAATCGTTTCGCCGATTTTGAAATTCTAGGATGAGTGAGAAACTGGTTCAAACCCTAAACAAATGTGCCGCACGTGAGCACTTTATAGATTCGAGAGATCAACCTGGTACAAGTCCTACCTAAACCAAGAAATGGCCGTTCCAGACTTGCTTCATGAAAAGTGGAGGAGAAGGGTTGATTTGGGGAGGGAAGCAAAGAAAGGTGTTGAGGAGAGTAGTATCTCGACTTGTATCGTAGTGAAAGCTTAGGAAGCTTGCAAGAGATGAAAGCTTTTGGAGAGCTTGCAAAGTTGCCTTTGAGAGTGTAAGTGTAGTATATTTTTCCCGACCGAGACTTGTTGTCCGGTGGAAATAGTAAGACCTATTTATACAAGTCGAGATTGAAACGTACCACGGCCTCATGAAAGAAGAGAGTAAAGGGTGAAATAATGGGAGGAGGTGGTAACCGCATGATTTAATGGGTGAAAACGTTTTTCACCATTATTTCCTCTTTTATTTGACCGCTTTATTCCTATTCACGCTTTCTTAATGTGAGCGTAGTGTACGCTCGTATGTCGGGACCGCCAAACCAAAACCCTAAAGAAGCATCCCCGCTTTGTGTTGATATCTCGTTGGTTGCGCCTTGAGTGCAAGTGGTGCCATGATCGGCGCGTGTGGCATGTGCCAATGGCATGCGGAATGCCTTGGTGGTAGGTTGCATGGTTTGCAAGTTAGGCTACCATGCGTGTGTGTTTGGCATGTGCCAATGGCATGTGCGGAATGCCTTGGTGGTAGGTTGCACGGTTTGCAAGTTAGGCTACCAATGGCAGGTGTGTGTTTGGCATGTGCCAATGGCACGTACGGCCATGTTGACCTAGTTGCAAGTCTTGCAAGCCTAGGGCGCCATATTTGGCGTGTGCCAATGGCATAGCGACTTGGAATATGGCTTGCGGCACGTATTGGCATGTGCCAATGGCATGTGCGGCCATGTTGACCTAGTTGCAAGTCTTGCAAGCCTAGGGCGCTATATTTGGCGTGTGCCAATGGCATAAATGACTTGGAATATGGCTTGTGGAACGTGTTGGCATGTGCCAATGGCACGTGCGGCCATGTTGACCTAGTTGCAAGTCTTGCAAGCCTAGGGCGCTACATTTACGCGTGTGCCAATGGCATAGCGACTTCTGGAATATGGCTTCATGCGCATATTGGCATGTGCCAATGGCATGTGCGCCATGTTGACCTAGTTGCAAGTCTTGCAAGCCTAGGGCGCTACATTTGGCGTGTGTCAATGGCATAACGACTTGGAATATAGCTTATGCACGTATTGGCATGTGCCAATGGCATGTGCGGCCATGTTGACCTAGTTGCAAGTCTTGCAAGGCTAGGGCGCTATATTGGCGTGTGCCAATGGCATAGCGACTTGGAATATGGCTTGCGTATTGGCATGTGCCAATGGCATGTGCGCCATGTTGACCCTTGCAAGTCTTGCAAGCCTAGGGCGCTATATTTGGCGTGTGCCAAATGGCATAGCGACTTGGAATATGGCTTGAGGCACGTATTGGCATGTGCCAATGGCATGTGCGGCCATGTTGACCTAGTTGCAAGTCTTGCAAGCCTAGGGCGCTATATTTGGCGTGTGCCAATGGCATAGAGACTTGAATATGGCTTGCGGCACGTATTGGCATGTGCCAATGGCATGTGCGGCCATGTTGACCTAGTTGCAAGTCTTGCAAGCATAGGGCGCTATATTTGGCGTCTTCCAATGGCATAGCGACTGGAATATGGCTTGCAGCACGTATTGGCATGTGCCAATGGCATGTGCGGCCATGTTGACCTAGTTGCAAGTCTTGCAAGCCTAGGGCGCTATATTTGGCGTGTGCCAATGGCATAGCGACTTGGAATATGGCTTGCGGCACGTATTGGCATGTGCCAATGGCACGTGCGGCCATGTTGACCTAGTTGCAAGTCTTGCAAGCCTAGGGCGCTACATTTGGCATGTGCCAATGGCATAGCCGACTTGGAATATGGCTCATGCACGTATTGGCATGTGCCAATGGCATGTGCGGCCATGTTGACCTGGTTGCAAGTCTTGCAAGCCTAGGGCGCTACATTTGGCGTGTGCCAATGGCATAGCGACTTGGAATATGGGGGGTTTGCGCACGTGTTGGCATGTGCCAATGGCACGTCGGCCATGTTGACCTAGTTGCAAGTCTTGCATGCTGAGGGCGCTACATTTGGCGTGTGCCAATGGCATAGCGACTTGGAGATTTGGCATTGTTGCCATGGTGTGCGGTATGCGCTTGGTTTGTCATTGTTGCCAATGATCACTAGTATGCGGCTTGGTTTGGCATTCTTTGCCATGGTGCGCAGAGTGCGGCTTGGTTTGGTATTGTCGCCATGGTCGCGTAGGGTGCGGCTTGGTTTGGCATTGTCGCCATGGTGCGCAGAGTGCGGCTTGGTTTGGCATGGTTGCCATGATGCTGCGGAGAGTGCGGCTTGGTTTGGCATGGCATTGCTGCCATGGTGCGCAGAATGCGGCTTGGTTTGGCATTGCTGCCATGGTGCGCAGAGTGCGGCTTGGTTTGGCATGGTTGCCATGACGCGCAGAGCGGCTTGGTTTGGCATTGCTGCCATGGTGCGCAGAGTGGGAAGCTTGGTTTGGCATGGTTGCCATGGCTGGCAGCTGCAGGCGCTTGGTTTGGTATTGTTGCCATGATGCGTAGTGCGCTTGGTTTGGCATTGTTGCCAATGATGCTAGATATCGCTTGGTTTGGCATTGTCATACAATGATGCTAAAGACGCTTTGACTTGGTTTTGGAATTAGGTTCGTGTTGAAAACCCTAATCCTGCATTTTGAAAAAATACCCCTATTAATTATTTACCCTGAATAATGTTGAATGCTCTTAGTTAATGTGTTGCGGTAACACTAGGTCATGGGGTTTTACGATTTTACCCCTTGTCTAAAAACCACCATCAACAAGAGTAGAATTTGTTTTTGTTTTAATAAGAAAAATGGATCATTTGTCCAAATAATTTTAAAACATGGTTCAAATGGACGAGTAAAAATTAGTATGGGTGAAATGGAAACCAAAAGAATAGCAAGGATGAAACTGGATTCATCCTGACTTAAACTTAAAAAATAGTAAGGATGAAACTGGATGCATCCTGATGTAAATTAAAAATAAGAAAAAGTATTTGAAAATGGGTAGGAGGAAACTGTTTACATCCTGCCTATTTTTACCTGGCGAGATTGAGATATATCCAGATTAATTGGGGTATACCCAATTTTAAGGGGACCTAGTCGGCATTTTCATAAAAGGGTGATTTTACTTTAATACCCTTGAACTAATTAAATCTTAAAAATAACCATTTTTTAATTTCATTAACCCTAAAATTAAAAAACTAAACAACTCTTAATCTTCTCTTCTTCTTCTTCATATGCATCTTCCATCAACCAAAGCCATATAAAAATCTTCAACTTGATTTTCCAAAAAATTGTTGACTCTACCTACTAAAAGAAGACTATAAGTGATGTTTAAAACTCAAACCCATCATTGTGTTGCTATGTGATTTGATTGTTATATTAGGTTAAAATTGAAAATTGTGATTTCTGTGTTTGTGGCCTAAGGTCGTAACATGCATATCTTACCAACTTTTTCATAACAAAACATGCCGATCAGAATTTTTTCAACAAATGGGCAAGGTATTTTTGAAGATCTTACCGACTAACAATTTTTTCAACTCATTATAGGGTATTTTTTTGAAGACCTCACGATCTATTAATTTTTTTTAACAAATGGAAGGGTATTTTTTTGAAGACCTTGCCGATCTAATACATTTTTCTCAATAGCTTTCATGTGGTATTTTCAACAAAGACAGGTGGTTTTTTTTGATAACCTTGCCGACTAATAAATTTTTTCCCGTCCTCATGTGTGTTAAAAAAATTAAGCTCAAGATGATCTTCATTCGTCGACCTTGACTTTTCATACTTTCTTTAACCGAAAGTGTTGATTTTTGATCTAACTTTGAGTATTATTTCATACAACAACTTTGCAATCCCCTCTTTAAGTGTTTCGGGTAGTGTGCTTTCATTTCCGCCCAAAAGATTTTTTCAAAATAATTTTTTCATCATAAAACTTCCCAAAGTTCAATCAAAATTTCATTACTCAAATTCATAATTTGAAAAGTTTTAATCTAAACTCAATTAATTAACCTAATCGTATTTTTTAGTGTTAATTAAACAAGGGTGTATTAGTCATTTAAAAATATATGGTTAAAGGGTGACCTCTTTTACTTCAAAATGACCCTATATTGTCTTATTGGGTATACCCCAATTAATCAGTGAATACCCCAATCTCGCCAGGTATTTTTACATCTTTGTCCATTTAAACAATATCAAAATCTAAATGTCCTTTTCACCCATGAATTGTTGATTTTGGTCTTTTTAACCAATTTTGTGTTAATTATATTTTAGGTGGGCTGAAAATTAAATATGTAGAACTATAGGGGGACAAAAATAATTTTAGGGTGGGCTGAAGATTAAATATGCACTACTACAAGGGCTAAAAATAATTTTAAACAAAAATTCTATAGTGAATTTTTTCTCTTGACAAATTTAGGGATGGCTATAGCCCTGCTTAAATTTGCTAGGCCGTCCCTGATCCTGATGCATCATCTTAAATACATTGTGTTCTTTAATAGTTCATTGAATCATCACTTCGCATTCTTAATAGGTGTGCGATATTTAGTACCTACAACAAACTTAGCAAGAAAATATCTCAGTGGCTCAAATCTACCCGCAACCTGAACCTTGCATCGTGAGCCAAAAATTGCAGAAATTGTCCCGTGGCCAAAAAAATTCGCAAAGAGAAGCAACATTTACTGTAGCATTGACCAGAACGATTTTTCTAAGTATGTATATGTAGGGGCTTTTCACTTTTCATAGTGAGCTGGAACTAACGGACAGCTGTGAGATCCTATCACAAATATGGCCAGAAAATGTCCCAGTGACCTAAACTTTTCATGGTGAGCCAAAAACTGCTGAACGAACCAGAAATTGCACCTTCACTCAAAATCTCCTCAATGACCATGTTAAAAAAAAAAATGCAGTCACAAAGAAAAACAACACTTACTGCGGCAGCCACAAGAACAGTTTCTCAACTGTTATAAACCTCGAATGTAAAAAAAGAAAGAAAAAAAAATCTGAACGGACAAACGAGCTGCCCCTAAGCTCTGGGCCGTAGCAACGGTCTTAAGGGGCCTAAGCGAACTTACTGAAACGAGGGTCTATTAAAGCAAAATATTTTTTTTTCTGCTTTTTAATCTTCCTCGATATCTTTTGTATTTGGTGGCGACAATTTTTGCCCCATTGGTTCTTCATTTTGCATATGTGCATTCTCATCATTCTCCAACAAATCACTATTTGTTTCCATCTCATTAACCAAATTTTCCCATTCTTCATCACTGTCATTCATTGTTTCTAAACCCATGCATCCAAAACAGGGACGGACGGAGTCAGCCCATATATGCTATGGGGTCAAAAAAAAAAAAAAAATTCCAACATTCTCAATTTTCTTGTCGATTCATATTTAAGCTACGGTTTAAAGTAACATGGAAACCGGTATGGTATAAAAGCTTGGAGGTGTGCACATCGACGCCAAGAGGCGACAACAGAAAAGACTTCCATGTGCATCAACATGACAGCGGACACAATTGGCAATTTAGGCTTGTTAAAAACGAAGAAAAAAAAAGGTACCAGCTGAAAAAAAGAACACAATAAAACTCAAGTTAAGACAGGAAGATAAATTAAAACATATATGCATTATTTTTGGAGATCTTCCTGTGCAATACCTTATCGATTCCAACGTTAGATAATTGATTCGGTCCCACCACATAAAAGCTCAATAAGCTACAAGAGTGCATAAGCGCACAAAAAGTTTCTTATGAGTTCTACAACGTTAACAATATGGAGAATTAGAAAACGGACAAACAATCTAGTAAAAGGAGATAATTCCCAGAGTCCCAAATCAGAACGCACAATTTTATCAATCAAACAACTTAGTAATTAATCAAGTAAATATGCTTTATGTTTAAGTGATATATTTGATCATCAATGAAGTTATTGTTTTCTTGAGTTCTCCCTCTGCCAAGAGTTTTTCCACTAAAGACACAAATTTTGATTTTGCCATTATTATTTGCCCCTACAAGACATCCAACTTACAGAAATCCCAAACCTTTTCTTTCTAAAATTCCTCCCCCTCGTCCCTGATCCAAAGCCTAAAGTTTATTATCAAACAGGAGATTTTATTTAACATTTGGTGATTTTGTAATTATCAACTACTCATAAAACAGTAAACCAATATCAAAGGGTCTAAAACATACCCTATAGCAACTAATACATAAGATTTGGGGGCCTAGGCCGTCGCCTAGCTGGCCTATAGCCAGCGACGGCCCTGCCTAAGCTTTATAAATTATTTTTACACATCACAGACGAGGCTGCATTGAAATTAAAATCTTAAGATCCTAAACAAGTAAGACACCGAATCCTGAACTTCGACCCTGATAATATTATTAGACTAATCCGAAGGTGGAACTAACCAACCATTCTTCTGCACCTCCTCCTTCTGTATGCCAACCACCCTCGGGCGGTCGAATACCAAAAAATCAAGCGTAACAGGATCTATCGTCCCATTCTTCAAACACTCATCCGGAAGATCATACTGAAAAATAAAGATAGCCGCATCAAGTTTACTGTCGAAAATATCGTTATCATCGTCCACTGGATTATAAGTACCCATATAACCAAGTCCGTGCAATATCTTCTTCACCTCATTGATACCTCTCCTTATATCTCCTCTTTTGCTTCCGATCAGTCCTCTCAATTCTCTGTATTTCTTGGAAAACAATCTTCTTTTTTTGGTTTCAATTAATTCTGCCAGATTCTTGTATTTGCTTGAAATATATTCTTTCGTATGATAACAAACGGACTTCCTCTCTGGGTAGGTCGGGTTTCTGTAAGTTGTGTCGCTAATTATTCCTTTATCAAACATCATTAGAACTAATGGCTAGTGAAAAGAAAGATAAAAACTAAGAACTGAAAATTTTTAATTCAGATTAATGGTTTATGCATGAGAGAAAGAACTACACTGACTTATAAATACTGTTGTATAGTCTCGATACGTTTCCGATTAGAAATCTGAGTCCTACTCAAAGTAGGATGCTTGTTTTAGGTAACACAATAAGGTTACCAGCAAAAAGAAAACTCTGGTTAGGCAGAGCAAAAAAGGGAATGCGTCTGCCGGGAGTCGAACCCGGGTCTATTGCTTGGAAGGCAATTATCCTAACCGTTGGACTACAAACGCGACTGTGCTTATTTTTGTTCTACTCAATGTTGATTTTTGTCTCATAGAAAGTGAGCCTTTCAAGACCACTTTCTGTGGAACAGAATAATATCACACTTTGTAAGCAAATGATAATCTCGGTTTTGCATCCTGCCATTCACCATTTTGGATCAACCATTTATTGAACAATTGAAGTATGTTATAAAAGCGGAAGCTAGAGCTTTTTCCTTTTGCTTCAAACTGCAACCAGTGTCAGGTGTAAAGCATTCTCATAATGCGCAGATTGTTATTGTCAGTTGTTGAATCAAAAATGACAAAACATAAAATTTCACACATCAAACTTAAAACAATATAACACTGAGTTACAGCAATCCAAGAGAATGCGAAAATCATGATAATACTAGTAAGCACAAAATAAATTGTCTCAGATCATCATGGACACTTAGGGCTTCTACCCTGGCCACCAAAATAAAGAACTGGTTCCTCGACGTGCTCGACCTCGTTATAAGCACTGTAACAGTCAGGTTCATCCATGTATTCATGAACCCATGCAGGATACTTTTTTCGACTGTAGTAGAGTTATCAATAATCTTGGCATTTTTGATCCATGCTGAATAATGATGCAACGCTTCGATTCCATTACCCATTGCTGTTGATGTGTGAGTGTCATTCCTCCTCTCTCCTTGTGATAAAAACTTAGAGTTAACTTCTCCTCCCCACTGAACCGTTACTGCACTTTGTTTTAAGGCTCCGAATAATTCAGATGGCCAATATCCTACTTGTTTGCCGTCATACTCTAACCACCAGTTCTGTGTGTTGTTGTCCTGATTAAATAAAAACATCCATAAGTTAATACTCACTATAATCACATGAAATTAACATTGTATTTACATGATATTATCTTGATTCGGCATTGTAATTCAAAGAATTAATTCTTACGTACCAAGTACATAAAAAGAGAGATATGATATTGTTGTCCATCAAAACTTGAAACATCCAATTTACCACCAAGGACTATCTCATTGTTAGTTTGCACAAAGCCTGGGCAGAATAGGTCAAAGCAGCCAGTAGTATCTGAATTATCAGCCTGCAAAATACATTAAAATTAACATTGCATAAAAGAATTCAAACATACAGCATTTATAGGAAGGAGAACGAGAAGAGATACTTACAGTCCAATATATAAAGAACCGTGTTGCATTATCACCGTATCTGTTAGGGTTTACCTGAAATAATTTTTCAAACAAGTCACATGTAGAAAAATCAAGCATACATAAATAGAAAGATAGGGTGTGAAATGTATATACTGACAATCCATCCAGCTTCTGCACTTTCATCTAAGTAATTACCATTTGCAACCCACATTTGAGCTGCACTGTATTCATGCTTTGGACCATCTCGGATTTCAACTTGTGGATTCCAAACATTTATCTCTCCCCGAGCTCCAGTGTAATTATAACCAAGAGTGAGTAGAACTGCTAACTGCAGTAATTTTCAAGTAGCTTTGAGACATTTAATCAATCCAAAATTTCAACTCTAGTTTCACTTAGATTAGTGAGAAAACAAATACAGAACATGAACATTTAATTGGAAGATAGGAAGTTTACCGAACGATTGGTATATGGACTATATAACGCATCTGACACTCCCGATTGATTAAGATAATTAAAGTTATCTGTTTTGTTAGGTGTAATATCATATACTGTGTTGTTGGGATTAGTGAAAACGTATGGACTTTTCATTCCATATCTATCAAGAGAACCAGCTCTGAGCAAGTCCTGCTTTCGAATCCTTCGTATGGGGATTGTGTCTTCCGGGCAACTTCCACTTTTCTGCCAAACTTGTGATGCTGGTCTGGATTCCTTATTCCTCGTATCCGTCGATTCGGTTTTGGGATAAGTAATAGTTGGTTTCATCTGCATAGTAAAAAAAAAAGCACCATATGATAATCAGTCCTCAAGATGTAACGACTCAACAGTTGGACTAGTCGAACCCTGAATGGCTGAATCTAGAGAGAGAGAGAACCTGGATCTTATGATTTTTGAGAGCTGGATGATCCAAAGAAGGTTGTTTGTAGATATCAACACAATCAATGACGTCACCATCTTCACTCTATAAGAAGAACACAACAATCACATTATCATAAAGTGCACAACTAACCATTATATTTGATGCATTTTGATTATGATATTGCAATTCTTTCTTATGTTGAATCAAAGAATTTGTATAGATTGAGAAAACAAATATTGTTACCTGAATGCTCTTGACTGCAGGTTTATTCAACATCTCTAATTTCCTTTCGATTTCCAAATCGTTTTCTTTAGATATACTCTCTTCGTCTAATCCAAAACTCGAAACCATAGAAGCTAATACTAGTAAGAAACAAAATTTTCCTCCCAACCCATAAAGAATAACTCTTTTCCCCATTGTGGATTAGAGATAGAAAATCAGAGTTAAAGAATAGATAACCTCAGAGAAAGGGGAATAAGCTTCATATAATCACAAGAGTAATTATTACAGTTTGCCTAAATTAGACAGTAATTAAGACAGCAAACATAAAGACAAAGGATGACTGGTCCTATATACATAAATGTTCCATATCAATAAAAACAATTAAGACGTGCCATTAATGCCAAGATAGGCTTGAGGATTCTATTGCATTATAAGCATCTTAGGGATCTTATCAAAACACGGTGATTTTCTAGATTGCAAACCAATTTGGATACTTATATGGAAAAACCTTAGACGGAGATCACAAGTTAGTGTACAGATTTGGCCATTTAATATGGGCACAAACAAAAAATAAAATTGCTATCAATTGCTTCAGAAAAGAAGAGGCCAATTGGGTAACGAAATTAGTGAAATGCTATTAAAGTCTGAAAATTTATTACTTAGATATTTGAAAAATTAGCAGACAATATTGGCCAATATAGAGCAGTGTACATACTACAATAGCACAGCAATTTGAATACCTTTATGCTCTAAACCAAACCAAGACTCCGTTTACTGCAATATAATCTCCCCTCAACACCGACATAATTTAGACTTGAAAAGGAAAAAGCAGTTATGGTTCATTCCATAATTTCCATTCAGTTCATCTTATAATAGTCAGATTCCAAAAAAAGTTCAACAAATATTTCTCATAAGCATTATAGTTTAAAATTTCAGTCACAGTAGATGGAAACAACAAATTTGCCGGAGTAAAAGTGAAAAGAATGTGTATTATTAAGACGAGACCCGGAGGTTCTGTAATTGCTTATTATATACCAATTACCTGAAAAAGAAACTATCCGAGGTAATGGTTCTACAAAAAAAGAGAAGACTTAGTTTGTCACCTGGAAATCCCTATGTCTTAGTTATCAATAAACCAAAAGGTCGTCGACACGAAACTTTCAGAAAAGTAAAGTAACAGGCTGGTTCAGGAAAATTATGCAGTTTTCTCCATAATCTGTATTGGAGCAAGAACATTCGACTTGCTCGTCTCAACAATATACCCATTCATGACCATTTCCTCTAGCATGAAATGTACCTTCTCCAAATGGAACATTATGTCTAGTTCACACTGCATATGTTCAATTTAAACATAAAGGAACGTCACAGATGAACACAATGCACATTCATCAAAACGAATTGCATATGCTATTCAATCTTACCACATTCCCAAAATGACGGTCCATGGTTTCCACTAGCAAATGTATAAATTCCAATATCGCTAGCTCGTTCTGCAAAACAAAAGAATTAGAGCTCGATATCATTTCCATTAAGGAATACCATGAATAGGACCTTGCGCGCGCACACACACACACACACAAGAAAGCCAACTGTACTAGGCAACTAGCTAATTGGTCACAATCCGGCATGGATGGGGGACATGTCTAACATCCAAAACCCTACAGCCAAGGCATGGTGCAACCTTTTATAGTAGAATGCCATTATCCGAATTTTGTCACGGCTGATTCGCGGTTTAACTAGTGAATTGCCATAACATCATATTAATAAATACTGATACTTTCACTTTTAGGCCAAATTGAAAGAAACTGGGGGAGTAAAACAATGCGACATATATATACCTCATCATCATCAACACCAATCAAGAAAAAGAGTGATGCGTATCTTCTGTACACAACTTTATAATTCCGATGCTCAACGAACGAGCACTGCAATGATTTTTGAATCAGAAATTATCATAATGAGCAAGAAATTCAGAAGCAAAAAAATGGTAGAGAAATTAAGAGAGAGATTAATAAATAAACCTGTTGATCAGTACGAGTAAGACATTTTCTGACAATTTCACCTTCGAGAATCCTTCTCTGTTCAAGAGTTAGGTATTCAAAATACTGTGCAAGACGAGTTTGGCCTTGTTTATTTACCAGCAGTATGAATCTAATCCCCATTATTCTTCGAGGAATTAAGGATTTTAGAATCAGGGGAAATCTGAACGACGACTGTCTCTGTTGTGGAGCGAGATCGAAGATGGCGAAAATGTATTGCAAATTGCAGTAAGAATTTTCACAGTGATTCTTGACCTACTCTGGATTTGGAGACAAAACTGTTGTGACGTGGCGGTACATCTTCTTTTTTGACGAAAAGTTTGGATTACGTGGTGGTACATCTGACAGTATAAAAGTTGGGCCCGACCACAAAATTCTATGGTAACGTGATGGTACATCTGGCTGTTTAAAAAGCTGAAGACCGAATTGGGGTGTTATTACGAGCGTAGTTAGTAAGTTCGCGAATGATTCGCGAATTTTTCCGTATCACGAATTTTACCGTCTTATTCGCGTACGTTTGTAACTCCGAACCCAAGACGTGTATTATATGACATTCCCGGATTATTCGCGAATCGTTCACGAACTTTACGTATCCCGAATAATACGTCCGCTTAATTCGCTAGAAATTCTTTAGTTTTTACGTTTTTAAAGGCCCCACTTTTTGGGCTTTACTGCCTCCCGAACATACACAGCCCAATATTAGACATTATTGTAATTTTTATGAAGAACCATGATTTTGGGCATACCAAAATCTTTCTAGACATACAAAGCAATAGTCCTAACTTGGGTGACCTTATAAGGGGTACCCTATGGGTAGTTCAATTACCTATATGCCCTTAAATCTTCTAAATTACTAATCTATCCCTAACCCTAATACAAAAACCTAAAACAAAAAACACTAAATCAGTTTTATAGTTTCTTTTAGTCTTCTTCCTCCCCTCCTCTGCCTCCCTCACTCCATCGCCGTGAAATTGAAAATCGTCGATTCATGAAAAATTGATCGTCGATTAAACTCTACTATATAATGGGTCGTCGTAAAAATGTAACGCGTTCTAATAGATCAATTGAAGCACCATTACAAGAACCAATTGAAGAGAACTTCATTGAAGATGAAGATGTAGAACAAAGTGAAATCCAACCACAAATCGAACCGGAAGAACAAAGTGAAGAACCAACACACAAATGAGAATAAGAAAGTAAGTTTCTACAAACCCATCTCATATTTTGATGTTTTGATTGGTATAATAGGTTTAATAGTCAAAAATATGGGTTTGCGGCGGTTACAGGGTAGGGTTCGGCGTATGTTACTTCCCAGATGTCTTGTGAATGTTCTTGAAACGAACTCGAAAATGCATATGAACAGTTCGGCTTAAAACTTTAGATGAGATTTGAGCCGAATATTTAGGATCGGCTTATTCGATACTATTTGTTTTGAGCCGAACATGTATTTGTAGAATTTCATATATTGTTAAAGTGTATAGGCTCGTATCCTATGATATTATTTTGCGCCAACATATGTTACAATTCCTAAGTATAGATTCGGCTTATTCGATACTATTTGTTTTGAGCCGAATATGTGTTGTTAGAATTCATTTTTTTTTAAAGTGTAGACGTTCGGCTCATTTTATGAAATCATTATGCGCCGAATAATTATTTTAATTCTTAAATATGGTTCGGCTTATTCGATAATGGTAGTTTTTGTCTTAAATATATATGTTCGGCTTGGAAGTATTTTGTGCATATAAGCCGAACTACTCTCTGTAAATGATAATCAAACACATATTTCATTTAGTTTTGTATTCCTTTGTTGTTCGAAGTATTGGGATTATAAGTTTTATGCTTATGTCAGGAACAATGCAGCTAAAAAGAAGAAGAGGATGGAGGTAACACCTTCTACTTCTAAAACTCCCGATCCTCGAGGAGGAGGTACGAAAAAATTGGGAGCGAACCGTAGAGGGCCGACATAGAAGAAGTAGATGAACATGGAAGAGTTGGAAGACAAGAAGAAGGTATTTATGATGATGAAGAAGTTGATGATATTCAAGAAACACAACCCCAAAGAAAACCCGAGAAAGGTAAGAAGGTTGCACAACCAGAGTCGAGAGAACAAAGTTGCGAGAACAACGGGATACGGAGTTTTCACATTCTGCTTTGAAGATGATGTAATTTCACCTAGATCGGATGGTGAGCCTCATGGTCTTCCGGAAGATGGAGGAAATGTGTTGATTGGTTACGCCGAATCTTGGGCAAAAAGATTTATGAGACTCACGATCACCACCATGCAGTCCAAGTATTGAGACACCGGAGGGGCAGCGGAATGGAAACTTTACGAAGAGGTTGATGAGGTGGTTGCTTATGTACAATCCTCCGCTTTATGGCCTTCCATTCAATATGGACATCAAGAATATGATAGTGTGACGACCTCTGTTTTGCCGAGAGATTTTGTCCGAGAGACTTACACGTTTCAATTACCTTTTGGAGAGATAACAATCTCTCCGATGAAAGCAGTAAGATTACGAGCCTTAAAGCAAGGGGGTAGAAGCGTGGATGCTGATTATTATGACATGAGTTGGGAAGAGTTGTACAAGTTATTCGAGGAAACTCTTGGTTGGAGTTCATACAAAACTGAGTTGGAGTTTTGTCGATCAGTTAAAGATGTCGATTAGTTTGCATACACTGGTGGAAGGAATAAGAAGAATAAGAAGATCAAGCTAACTAACTTGAAAAAGGAATTTGAGAACACAAAGAGAAAGTAAAGCGGGGTGTTGGTAATGGACGAGATCAAAGTGAAGCAAGTCGGAACCGCATACTTACTTTATACTCTTGGCAGAGATATCTTTCCTGACCTTACCGGAAACAAGGTAAATGCTAATTATCTCCAATTGGTAAAGAATATTGAAACCGTTAACAAGTATGCTTGGGTAACATCTTCGGCTTACACATTGGACCAACTTGCGGCCGCCTCTAGGTTGACAAGCACAAACATTGGAGAAATTTCACTATGCTTCAGGTAATTCTCGACGTCAAACTTGAAATTTTTTGGGTCATCAGTGTATGGTTCGACTTATTTTTGTAGTCACACATAAGCCGAACCATTGGTTTTCCTTGGTTCGGCTTATAATCCATCCAGTGTTTTAAGCCGAACAATGCACTGAGTTTCTATTAATTCACTGAGTTTCTTTATTACTTAGTTGTGTCAAAGCAAACAATGTATACTGTTCTGTTTCTATTAATTCAATCATTTTAAGTTAGTTATGTGGTTATTTGGATGTAGGTGTGGGTATATGACCATTTCCCAATTTTGGAATTGGCTAAAGTATTTGAAAAGGATGTCGATTGGGTTGATACTGAGCCAACAGCAGCAAGGTACGAGTATGAGGACTCGAAGAAAAGGAACAAAAAACAGTTGGTGGCAAGTTTGAGGGAGAAGTTAGATACAATGGGTGTTGATGACGTTGTTTTTCAACCATATGTGAAGGAAGATGAAGATGATGAAATTGTTGGAGATGAGTATATGCCGGTTACTATGTACCATGGTCCATTGTTTTATCTCGGTGGTTATGTAATATACGATCCTCGGAGAATACTTCGTCAATTAGGATGCATCCAAAAGGTTACTTTGTTTGACGAGAAATTCATGTTGTTGCCAAAGGGTGGTAATGGAACTAAAAGCACCACTTCATCATGCGAACCAAAGTATGATCCCGACCCTACCCTTGAGTATTGGAATAATTTAGATACAAACAAATTAGATGTTGGCAATTTAGTACCTTTAGGTGATGATCTATGTGAAGAGGATCCGGGCTACATGGATTGGTATAACCAGATTTCTCATCCCTTCATTATCAATAAGAAAAGTCAAAAGAAAGCTGATAAGGCGAAGGACAAAGCAATCAAGATCTCTGCCAAGTATACTTCCGAAGAAATAGTGATGGCTTTCAAGATAATGGTAAGAATGATTTCACTTTATACTCTTGCATATATAAGTTCATGGTAAAAATGTCTTCGTACTCACGGTTGGAAGTTGTTGTCAAATGAAAATAGGTTGTTGCGGGTAGGGAGATGTTGAAAAAAATGAAGAAGAAACTTGGTTGTAAAACACCTATGACTATTGAAGAACATAAATACCTCTACGACAAGTGGGATGCAATTATAAACAAAGGACTAGGACCCGAGGAATCCACACAAAGGCCTACCACTAAGAGGTCTCGACAAGTTGGTGAAGGTACAAGTGGAGGTGGTACTAGGGATGATGCGTCGGAAGATGAACGCCAAGGAGGAAGAAGAGGTGGTCGTGGAACTAACAAGAAAGGTCGTCGTTAAACGCACATTTAAGTATGCCAAGTTCTTTTTAGTGTTTTCTGAAGTATTAAGTACATTGTTATGGTGTTGCAAACACCTTGGATTTTAGGTGAACTTTGTTTGTAATGGTGCTTGGATTGTGTTATGGACACCTTGAATTTCATGTTTTAATCAATAGCGTACCAGTTAATTAGTTACTTATTACCTTGAATTTATTAAGTTCGGCTTATCCTGTAATATGAGTTATGCGCCGAATCTTAAATGGGCTTGTTCGGCTAGTCCTGTAATGTTAGTTACATGCCGAATCCTGTGACCAAGCCAATAAGGTCATGCTCGAACGCGGCTTTAATTCTCACAACATCACTTTTGAAATATTCATCAATTGCATCAAAAACCGTGACAAAAGTGTCAACACATCCAAAAAGGTTCTTCTTCAACCGATAATGAGCCGACTCTACCATACTTGTGGCTTGGTTGTCGAAATGTTTGTGCCGATTTGTGAAACAACTCACGAACCTTTCTTTATTAGGTTCCAACACATCTTTGACCAAGTAAGTAATGACATCGGGGTAGGCGGTCTTCCAATGCTTAATAAGTATTTGAAAATTTTCTTCATAGACATCCTCGGTGATTGACCATATCAAAGCTTCCCATTCGCAATGGAAAGAAGCCCACAACATCTCATTATGTTCATATGCTTTCAAGAATTCATTCTTTTTCTTTACTCGTGTCTCCAACGGTAGTTTAGCAATATTCTCTAATTCTTTCAACTTAAGTGGTTGAATTATCGGTTGGCATTTTTTCCTCACATTGCACCATATGTGAAACGTACAAAGAAAATTGAATGCATCCGGAAATACTTTCTTAATAGCATACATCAACGATGAATCTTGATCGGAAACGAACACTTTAGGAAGAGCACCTTCCCGGAAAATTAACTTCAATTGTTCTAACCCCAAACATAACTCTCTTTCTTCTCGTTTTCATGAAGCAAAAAGCCACGGTGAATCGGTGCCTTTGTCGAAGTATGCCCCACAATGTTCATCAACGGCATCTCATATTTATTAGTCTTGTACGTGCAATCCAATATAATAACTTGTGGGAAGCATATAGCCAATTGGGCGCATTCAGGGTGGGCAATGAAAAGGTGTGTGACTTGACCGAAGTCATCCAACTTCTTTTGGCAAGCGTAGTTATTCTTCACCCCTAACCACATTACTTGTTGCATCACCATCCTACCTTGCAAATTGAGTCTTCTAATCTTTTGTCTTGCATTGTAGATAGTTTGCATAGTCGACTTGTTATTCTTGTTGTCCGCCTTCAATTTGCTAAGAATCCTAGAAGGTGGAAAACGTGCTCGTGTCATTTTATCCACTTCTAGCATCTCGTCGGGTTTGAGTCGCGCTACTTTCGGATGTCCATGAAGGTCTTTGGGACGTGGGTGGTTATGACGACAATCCATATCTTTATTCATTATCCAATATTGATCTTCTTTCTTCATGGTCTTATTCTTGAGGTTGAAAACGATCTTGAAAGGGCAATTTCTTTTCTTCGTCTTCGTCCTATTCTTTCTCCCGGTCTTCCCAACATATACGGTACCCTTTTTAACTTTGCTAGCGCCGGTTCCACTACGCTCACAAATCATTTCAAACCGATCCCATCGGCCTTGCTGTCCTTTAACTAATACACAATTTACCTTCATCGCATGTTCCTCAAGCCAATCAAGAACTTCGGGTTTAGTTTTCCATGTCTACGTTCATTCTAAAACAAATAATTTGTAAGAAAAACTTTGGAATATTCCGACAACATTAAGATAAACAAAAAGTTCTTACATACCAAATCATTTTGGAAGTGATCCTTGGTATCCTCGTGAATCATATCTACTGGATCAGGTTGATTTTCCATGGGTCCAAGCACGATCTACAAGAGAATATCACAAGGTTAATTATCCGAGAATATAATAGAAATGTTCGGCTTATACGATATTCTCAATATGTGCCGAACCACACACAATATTTTAACCCAAAAAGTAACAAATTCATGTTCGGCTCATACGATAATGATATCTTGTGCCGAACCTTTAACATTTAGAGGTTTCGGCTTATACGCTATTATCAATATATGCCGAACCAATAACAATATTTTACCAAAAAATTAACAAATTCATATTCGGCTCTTAATATTTTTAATATATTAGCCAAACCAATAATTTTCTTATTCCGGGAAATGCAGGAAGTTGTTCGGCTTACTATGAAACTTTCGTATAAGCCGAACTAGTGTCTAGCAAAAGGGTGGGAATTGAAAATTATAGGTTCTAAGCGCATCTTTTAAAACATGATTCGATGAGCCAACTGTTCATGATTTGGTTGATTCGGCTCATAGATGTGAGCCGAATCTCGAACTCAGTTAGCCGAACCATGAAGCAAAAATCCAAACTTTTGATAATTTCTAGCTATAGAAGTGAGATTGAGCATAAGATAGAAGTGTACCTGTGTATTAGAAGCATTGGGTTCCTCGTATATGTGCTCATCATCTGAATTTGGCTCATCAAAATCATCATCTTGAGTTTGGGTTTGAGTTTGAGTTTGAGCTTGAGTTTGAGTTTTTATAAAATTATTCTCATAATCTAAGAAATCAGCCATTAGGGAATCATTGTTATAGTTGATATGTATTTTCCTAGGTTTTTTATATGAATTATGACCCTCCTCATCCTCCATTGAATCAAGAATTAAAATTTTCTCACTTTCTCCTTCTTAATCAAAACTTTGATTTTTTTTCCCCAATTTTTTCATCTAAACAACCTTTATAATTCTGAAAATTATCTTAATCACTAAACAAAATAATTAATCACTAATCCAGATTACTATCACTAATACGTAAAGGGTAGATTTGCCATTAAAAAAAGTTAGGTTAAGGGGATACCTGATTTTGCTATTTCACAACCCTTTTTGTCTTTATTGAGTATGCCTAGAAAGATTTTGGTATGCCCAAAATCATGGTTCTTTATGAAACAAAAATGACTGAAGAGATTTGAAGATGCATTTAAACCACTATATCACGTTCTCTTGGATGACTAATATTGTATATATTATTAATATCATCATATTAAGTTTATTTTTTCTTTAAATAACTCTCAAATATGCATAAAAATTAGTCTATGTCCTTATAAATAATAATTATTTATTATAATAGATACCGACTTTTCGTGAGCCAACTCACATTTATAAATCGAATTATACACGTACGTATGCCGTTCCGAATTACTGACGAATCACGTCCCGTTGACCGAATTTTGGACCGAATTTGGGTTTTACAAAACCGTATAATACTCGTATGTTTGCCGTTCCGTACGTTTGTCGAATCCCGAATTGCTAACTAGGATTACGAGTAGGTTTAGGTTGACACAAAAAAAAAAACGGGGTAAATACCGTTGGAGGATCCAGCGCTGAGAGTGGGAATGCTCTGAGCATTGCAATGGTAAAGGCTGTAGTGGAGTCCATCACTGTCTCACTTGGGGATTCTCCCACTATGCAAATCATTTTCATGTTATTACCGAGTGATGCTAGGATGGCCGGATTTTGTCCCGTTGAATGTACCGAGAACGATTCAATGGTGAATATCGGTGAGTTTCTAGCATTGGGACGGGTGAGTGAATGTGTGGGTCCCACATTTTCTCACACACGGTACATATTCGAGATAAATACCCCGGTACACCAAGCATTTTCGGTTATTACCCCTCCCTCGTAACTTGTTCGGATATAAAAAGCGGAAGTCAATTTGAGAAATCTCATAATAGCTTGTTGGGATAGTAAAAGCGGAATTCAATCTGAGAAGTCATGAGTAAAAACAATTTACCCGATAAAAAGTCGAGTTTTTTCTTCTAAAAGTCATTATGAGATTTTGTTCCCAAATTAACTTCCGACTTTTTAATTCAAAGCAGTCGAAAAATAGTATCTGAAATGTTATTCAAACAAACTATAAATACCTTTGCACTCCCTGTCCAATAATATTAGGTACCACACCATCTATTAAATCCTCAATGAATAAGAGTACGGAGATATTTAGGAAGGTGAATAACATTTTCGAAATACATATGCTTTCACTACGATGAAATCACTTACTTGAATACGGTTTTACCTTTACCCACAATTTGATTTACGGACTTTAGGGTTTTTTCCGAGTAATCAAAACTTAGAGGTGGTGAACTGGGCATCACAGTACTTCACGTGTATCTACATACGATTCAAGTTAAAAAGTTTGTTAAAGCGAGAGAGAAAATGGATTCGAGGAGGATGAAAATTGTAACCAACTCGGTAACTAAAACCTAGTCGATGTATTTTTCTAATTCGGACCAAAATACCTTTATCAACACACCAAATACATTTTTAACCTGTCTAAGGTAAAATTTTCGTTCAACTTCACCACCACTGTCACCAGCGACAAAAAAAAAATAAAGACAATAGTGGTGTAATATGGTGGGTCATCTGTAATGTTCATCTTCACTTATCTTAGCTAAATACAAAATCGCGTGAAAAATTAGCGGGGGTAGTCAATTGAGATTTGAAATGACTTCCGGAGAGTTTCCAAATCTATTGTTAGTCCATGGATATTCTTGGAGAGTTTCCTAATGTATCTTGTTATTGGTTAGAGACTTTTTTTAAGTCATTTAAATTCTCAGAAACTCCATGTTATCAGATTAGGATTTGATAAGAGTCACTCTAACACCCCTGTTATTCAAAGGAGAATTGAAGGTCATTGATTTGTTGTTTTCGGAGATTTGGAGGGACTTTTCTAGGAAAATATGCATAGTAGAAATCTCTCCCCAAGAGGTGATATTTTGGGAGACTTGGAAATTTTGATAATATTTGTTTTTGTGAGTAAACCTTTTTTTTTTTTTTTTTTGTGTTTTAGCAGATGACCAAGGAACGGATCATTAGCGCAGTAAAACAGTGGCGAGATAGCATGAAAAATTAAATGTGGGATGAATGGAATAAAGAGAATGAAAACTTAGGCATAGAACAAGATTTATTTTGACAATAAACACATGTTTTACTAGGTATTCATGATACTATTAACATTATAACGTACATAATAAAGTAATTTGTAGAAGTTTTGAATTTTTGATCACATGCTTTATGTTTTTTTTGTCTTGAAAAAATGGGGGTCTAACAACCATACCCAATATTTCGCTTAGCAATCTGTATGGACTAACTCCAATATAATTCTGAGAGCACCAACTAATAAAGTGAGCTCGATCAAGAAATATATCCAAGAGTTATATCTCTGTTTCATAATGTAATCATCAAATCAAACAGATAGAAATCCGTGAGCCTGGTTATTATGACAACTTGGACGGTATCAAAAACCAATATCCAAGTATCAATCAATTTAATCAATAACCAAAGTTTGGATTCACAATTGATTGAACTTACGCACAACCTGTGATATTTCAATTATATAAACAAATATAATGCGAAAAAGAAATAACACAGACACCAGAAATTTCATTAAAGAGGAAACCGCAAATGCAGAAGAACCTCGGGACCTAGTCCAGATTTGAACACCACATTGTATTAAGATTCTACAGATACTAGCCTACTACCAGTTAACTTCGTACTGGAATGTAGTTGATCCCTAACCAATATCACACTGATCAATGTATAGTTGTGTTCCTTACGCCTCTTGAACCACGCCGTATTTTGTGTACTTGATTCTCTTAGATGATCTCACCCACAGTTAAGAGTTGCTACGACCCAAAGTCGAAGACTTCATAAACAAATCTGTCTCACACAGAAAAGTCTATTGAATAGATAAATATGTCTCCCACAGATATACTTACGAGTTTTGTTCCGTGTTTTGATAAATCAAGGTGAACAGGAACCAATTGATAAATCGGGACTTATATTCCCAAAGAACAACCTAGTATTATTTATCACCTCATAATAATCTTAATCGATTAATGAAACAAGATATTGCGGAATCACAAACGATGAGATGAAGGTGTTTGTGACTACTTTTCAATCTTGCCTATCGGAGAATAAATCTCGAGAAAATCTTAAAGAAGATAGTACTCAATCACAATATAAAATATCAAGATAAGAACACGCAACTACAGAGAAATAGTTGGGTCTGGCTTCACAAACCCAATGAAGTCTTCAAGTCGTTAACCTACAGGGTTTTGGAAAAACCTAAGGTTAAAGGAGAATCGACTCTAGTCGTAACTAGTATCACATAGGAGGTGTGGGGATTAGGTTTCCCAGTATATAATTTAACCTTTCCCAGTTGCTAGAGTTCTCCTTTATATAGTCTTCAAATCAGGGTTTTCAATCAATGTTACCTTGGAAACAAAGCATTCGATATTCACCATTAGATGAAAACCTGATTAGATTCAAGCTAATATCTTTCAACCGTTAGATCGAGCTTAGCTTGTCATACACAAATTAAATGTACCATCATTTAGATAATGGTAACTGTAAACGTATACACTTGGTTGGTTCAACAATAGTTAGCCAATGGTTAGCCATATGAGCACTTTCATATCAACCTTATTCATCTTTATCATAACTAGTTCAAATGACTCAAATGAAACTAGTTCGAGAGTTGTTCAATTATTTATATTCTCATAGAAGTATACAAGACATAATTGAAGCAAAAACGATTTTGATTCACTCGAATCATTTCATGAACATTATAGCCACGGTTTGCAAAAGATTGCATTCCTTATTATATAAATGTATTAATTCATGAACAAACCGATTTTAGAACATAACCTACTTAAGTATGCAAACGTGTACGCATACGGGTATGCATACTATGGTTCCCGGACATGGATTACATATATGCAAGTACGCATACTATGCTTACATCCTATTGTTCTAAACTCTCATTTCAACCATTGAAACATTCTCGGAAGACGGGAATAGCTGTCTCACACAAACTATTAGCTTCAAAGCAATTTTCAAGTGATCGAATGATCAATACGAAACATTCTGAGTCTACATCAAATGACTGTCTCACACAAATCATGTAAGATGTTTCAAGGAGATTTTCACATGATCATCTTTTGACTTTCGTCAAGAATAAAAGATGAACTTGGTTAAAGCGAAAGCTTACCAACACATATTTCGAGAAATAGATAGGCGAGATAAACTCGGCTCGAAATACCAAATGTGTATAATTGAAGTCTATATAGCAATATGACTTTTTATCTCAAATAGGAGATAGAGTAGATAGACTTTTGAGTGATAGATGAGTTCAAGTCTTCACATACCTTTTGTTGATGAAGTTCTACAAGTTACCTTGAGTAGTTCTTCGTCTTCATTCGATGAACATCGTGGAGTCTAAAGCTCAACTATACTTACTATCCTAATCCGAGACTTAGCTATAAGTAGACTAGAAATCAATACTTATAGTTTTGGCAACTAAACTTGACAAACAAGCTTGAGATAGCAACGCTTGCGAGTTCGACCGAGCAGTGCTCTAACGTGTCTCTACAAATCACAAAGACTCTTTACAAATCTCATTTTTCTGTTTCTACAAGTCACAAAGACTCTCTAATATACTCTTAGAAAATTACTAACGGTTTCTAGATTTTCAGAGAATCTCCGGAAGTCACTCAAATAAAAAAAAATGAAAGTTTATATATAGAAATCTCATTTGACTACCTCATTGTAGATGAATATGAACTAGCCACAATTAAAAGGATGAACTTGCACCTAGACTTAGCATGTTCAATTTCCTTAAATAGTTTTTGTTTTGTAACAATTTCAACCATTGTCAAATTCATATCCATGGCAAATCCCTAAACAGTTCTCTCTAATCAATCTTCCTTCAATTCCTTCCTCCCTCAAAAATTACTCGTACGTTTTTTCTCTCTCTCCACTATGCCTTCCAATCTCTTTGGATAATATCTAAAAGGTTGGTGTTGGAGTTGACGGTGGTGAGAGGTTTTAAAATGGATATGAGTTTCACAAGTGGCCGGTCGATGTATTTCTTTTTTTAATTATTATTTTGATAAAAATTAGTGTGTTCATTTAGTTGGTTTAATTTAATCTATTTTAGAGCATTGCTCGGTAGAACTCACAAGTTTTGATATCTCAAGCTTGTTATAAATGTTAGATGTACAAAACTATATCTTGATTTCTAGTCTAAAGTCAAGTCTCGGACTAGGATTAGAGTATGGTAGTTTAGTATTAGATATTACCGAATAACCCTCTAACATTTAGGATTGAAGAACCAACGAAGACATTTGCGAGAGCTTCATCAATAAAGAGGTATGTAAAGACTGACAAATCCTATTTACCCAAGGCATTTACCATTTTATCTTATGAGACGATATCGTATGATTTTAGTATTTCAAAGAAGAAATTTTGAGTTCAAGTTTGTCTTGGTTAAATTCTCGAAATATGAAATAATGGATCTTCGTAGATCCTTAACAATCTTAGTTAAAAACTTCGTGAACCCTTGTGCCAAAAATTCACGAACTTCCATATATAGCCTGCAAACCTGTCTAGTTCCAGTATTAGCAGAGTCACGAACTACCACATGGTTATGTTCGATTTTGCTATAATTCCCATAGACACTTATTAGACAAATTTATTCACAAAATCGCGTTCTTCTTGTGGTTCATTGATTAGTATTGAGTGTTATTGAAAGTTCAAAGGCTACTGAGCCGAACAAACCCGACCCAACCCGCAACCGACCCTACACGATGATGGAATGGGTCGAATATAACCTGACTTACCCACCCGCTATGAAGTAAAATCATATCTGCAAATTGCATCCCAGTCGTTCAATCTACTATGTATATTTAAATAAGAAAATTCCTAAATGTTTCTCTCGAACCTTCTTCAGTCTTCAGATCTACAACCTAAAGTAGGAGAAGAAGCATTCATGAGTGTTATGTCCTTCGTTATTGTCAATCAGTGTCATCATCTTCATTATAGGTCTCTCTTTTCTTCTCATGTCAGCATATCATCTTTAATTAACAAGAAGAACTAGTGGATTTTAAAGGAATCATTTTATCTCTCCCAACTTCCAACGCAATCTTCTCTTAATGAAACCAAATTTATAGTGCATTGCTTGATTTTGATTAAAAAAAAATTTCAGTTATACTAGTACCTCGCTTGAATCAAATGCAAAGATATGCTTTGGAGTCGGATGAATTAAACTGTTTTTGAAACTTTTGTTTCGGATTGACACAAAATTCTTTCCTTTTGGTTTTTTTTTATTTATATATCAACTAATCTTTCAATATGGATGTTAAATTTTAGAAATTTAATCATACTCTGTAATTATTTGTTTGTATAAATTAGTGAAAACAAGAAGAAAAAGAAATTAGAACTGCTGATCTGGTTATTTCCAGTGGCGTTTCATCTCAATTTTGTTTTCTAATAAAGAAAACCTAATGAATTGTATACCCGCACCCACCTGACCCCACTCGGCTTAGAGCTTCTCCAATAGAATGTATGTGAAGATAAATGTCTAAGTCCACATAGGATAGACATTCATTTTCCCTAAAATTCTTCTCCAACCTCAACTTCTTAAATCATTGTGAAGATGACATGGCTTCATTATTGTTAGACATTGTCAAGGTGAATGTCAAGTTTTAGACATTCATCTTGACAATGTGAAGCTATCCTAGTAAGCTTTAATTTGCTTACCTAAATTAATTCTAATATATTAATTAACCATTTTCAGCTCTAATAAAATCTAAAAACTACTAATAATAAAATTTACATTTAATCCATAAAAAATCACCAACAACACCATTGGAGATGAACTATTTTTCCTCCCTAAACTTAAGGAAAAATTGGAATGAGGATGTCTTATTTATGTTGCCACCTAGGAAACACACACAACCACCATTGGCGAAACTTTTAATGATGGGTGGGGTTAAAAATCGATCCGTCGTAGACGGATGGGTGCTGGTGATCACTCGTCATCAGCGGTTTGGGTGGCGGGTGACCCGACCCACCCGACATATCGGGCACCCCTCTTATGAACCAACAAATATTGTGCACGGTTCCAAAACCCTGGACTATAGTATGTTCTTCTATGTAATTTTAAGGCAAACTTTTCACATGCTTACATGAATTCCTAATAAGAATCTCATATAAACTGATAAATTGTTTACTTGGATCTCAAGCTATCTAGAGATTTGAAAATCTATAAATTAAGAGATTCTTGCAACTGGATTTCTTAATCCATGCAGGCAATCTTGTGCCCTTGTTGCTAAGGTTAGAGTTGTCCACTATTAAATATGTTTCTTCTGTGAAACATACATAATTAAGTTGCACTTGTGAAGACTTCACTTAGGGATTTCTGAAGCCCGGTCAGACTATTTTTTACCTAATAGTTCGTGTATCCGGATCTTGTTCTTATTGATTTTTAAGGTTTTGGTAATCTTAGATTATGAACGAGATAGATAGAAATTGAAAAAGCGGGGGTCTAACAACCACACCCAATATATTTCTCTTAGAAATTTGTATGGAAAAACTCCAATATAATTCCAAGAGAATAAACTAGACAGTCAGACCCAATCAATGGAAATATATCCAAGAGTTGTATCTATGTTGCACAATGTAATCAACAAATCAAACAAATAGAAATCTGTGAGCCTGTTTATTATGTGAAACAACTTGAACGGTACCAAAGACCAATGTTCAAGTGTCAATCAATTTATATCAACAACCAAAGGTTGAATTATCTAATTGGTTGAACTACGCATAACCTGTGATATTTCTATTATATAACAAAATATAATGCAGAAAAGAAATAACACAAACACCAGAAATTTTGTTAACGAGGAAACCGCAAATGCAGAAAAACCCCGGGACCTAGTCCTGATTTGAACACCACACTGTATTAAGCCGCTGCATACACTAGCCTACTCCAATTTAACTTCGGACTGGAATGTAGTTGAGCCCTAACCAATCTCACACTGATCAAGGTGCAGTTGCGCTCCTTACGTGTCTGAACCCCAGCAGGATTCTACGCACTTAATTCCTTTAGCTGATCTCACCCACAACTAAGAGTTGCTACGACCCAAAATCAAATAATTGATAAACAAATCTTTCTCACACAGAAATGTCTATTGAATAGATAAATCCGTCTCTCATAGATAAACCTATGAGTTTTGGTCTGTCTTTTGATAAATCAAGGTGAACAGGAACCAATTGATAAACCGGACTTATATTCCCGAAGAACAACTAAGTATTATCAATTACCTCAAAATAATCTTAATCGTATGGTAGCGAAACAAGATATTGTGGAATCACAAACGATGAGACGAAGATGTTTGTGACTATTTTTATCTTTCCTATCTTAGATTAAATCTCGAGCCAATCTTAGAGAAGATAGTACTCAATCACGATAGAAAACAGTAAGATCATATCATGCAACTACAAATAAAATAGTTGGGTCTGGCTTCAAAATCCCAATGAAGTCTTCAAGTCGTTAACCTATAGGGTTTCCTGAAAAAACTAAGGTTAAAGGAGAATCGACTCTAGTCGCAACTAGTATCACATAGGAGGTGTGGGGATTAGGTTTCCCAGTTGCTAGAGTTCTCCTTTATATAGTCTTCAAATCAGGGTTTGCAATTAATGTTACCTTGGTAACAAAGCATTCAATATTCACCGTTAGATGAAAACCTGATTAGACTCAAGCTAATATCTTTCAACCATTAGATCGAACTTAACTTGTTATACACAAATTAAATGTACCTTTATTTAGATATGAGTAACCGTACCTAAATGTGTATACCTTGTTGGGTCAACAATAGTTAACCGAAGTTAGCCATATGAACACTTTCATATCAACCCCATTCATCTTAACCATAACTAGTTCAAATAACTCAAATGAAACTAGTTAGAGAGTTGTTTAATTGTTTATATTCTCATAGAATTATACAAGACACAATTGAAGCAAAATCGATTTTGATTCACTCGAATCAAGTCACGAACATTATAGCCACGGTTTGCAAAAAATTGCATTCCTTATTATATAAATGTATTAGTTCATGAACAAATCGATTTTAGAACATCATCCACTCAGGTATGCAAACGAGCACGCATACCTCAGTGGCCGGACTAAGTTTGGTTTCGCCAGTATACGTGTGAATATCAATATTCTGCGGAGCACGTGTCGCGGCTTCAGTGGTCGCATGCAAGATAACTATGTATCCCTCGCTATACAGAGGAACCTGAGTAGCAAAAGACACCTTCGCAGATCTACTTTATCTAATTCCAAGAAGGGATACCTCGACGGTCGAGATAGAAAAGTAAAAGCCTAGTCTAGAGAGAGGAAGCTGGCGAAAGGAAAAAGGTAGATGACATATCTAATCAGCATTAAATGCACAAATCTCTTATCTACACGCTTAATCAAACCACGTGGAGAGAGATGATGTGGCAGAGTCTGACTGACAAAGGTTAGCGGTGAACGAAGGTATAATCTGTACTAAGGATGGAAGTTCCCGAAGGAATGTGGGTCAGCTGAGGTGGAAGAGTCCGACTAGAGAAAGCAAGCGATGAACGGAGGTACCATTTGTATGAAAGGTATATCAGGGAATGATGGATCCAAAGACAGCAAAGATATACCTATAGCATAATGGGCTATAAATACCAAGCTTCACCAACAAACCAGGGGCATTCAATATCTAGGAGAAGAAGATCTAGTCTTAATCTTATGCCTCTTTAATGTTTAGAACTTAAGTATTTACTTCAACCTGAGTTCTCTCTATTACTTTGGGTAGGGGTGAGCATTTTATCCGTCATCCGCGGATTTAACCAGGACCAACCGTATTTGTGCGGATGGATGCCCATACCGTTCGTTAATGGGTTGGACGTGGATGAAATTTTTGAAATCCAACGGATTACGGATTGGACCCGGATGCAACCTTGAAAAATCCGTTGGACATCCATACCCGTTAGATTAAGGGAATTTATATAGTTTCTAGAAAATATATGGATAGTTTTAGAATTATTAGGTGTTTGCTTGGAGTGTTGTCTATGGAACTTCTGTATTTATATACATATATAAAATGTGTAGGTTCTATAAGAAAATGGGTAGGTTCTATAAGAAGTCATCTATATAGGCTTTATTTTTTCATTATAAATTTTAACTAACACAAATCCATTGGATTATTCGCACCCAATCCGTTCATCCGTGCATCCATTGGATGCGAATCCGTTGGATGTAGAATTGGATGCGGATGCCAAATTTAAAATCCGTAGTATATTGGATTGGATACGGAGGAGGTGAAAACCGGTCCATACCGGCCCAAAATCACCCCTAACTTTGGGAAGCATCTAAGATCTTTGTAACCACCACAACTTAATCAAAAAATCACTCATTACCCCGTGGACGTAGACAAAAGTCGAACCACGTAATCTCTTGTGTCTCGTGATAACTTAGTAGCATTTACATTATATTTGTGTTCTTCGTTATTAATGTGATCTTGAATACCTTTTATTACTTAACATCATCAGTTCAACAGAGATATCAATACTACTTAGAATCCGATTCTTTGAGCTGTATACATTACGTAGACTATGGGAAAATTAGCAGTCACAGTCTGGCGCTAGAAGGTTTTGCTCACCAGCTTGAGTTTTTATGTTCCGTTATTTTTAACTTAAGCATTTTCTTTAACGAAGAGATCTGAGTTCAGCAGCGATGAATCTCACTTTCTAGTGACTTGTTCATCGGTTATTTTTGTAAGTTCTTTGAGTTCATAATCAATAAAGACTTACTACCTTACAGATCTACAAATTTTTCTGCAAAAACGCTTTCACAAAACGTTAAAACTTTTGTTTTGTACTAAAACAACCTTTTCCGACAAGGTATCCTTTAGATCTGAGTACCTCTGACCGCGGAGGAATCTCAGTGAGAATTTAAGTAAAAAAAGATCTTCCAAAGCATTTAATAACCTCTTTTCTTAGAATATCTGACACCCTTTCTAATTTGTTTTCAACATTTAAGGTTGTTTTTTTCAAGGGTTTCATAAGAAATTAAATACTCATCTTTTTAGACATCATTCTAGTGCTTTTTTTGAAAAAACTGCTTAGCCGTCTTCCGTGTCAGAGCATTAATTGCTACCTTTCAACGACCCAAGTAGCATATTTTATCGTTTTTTTTTTTCTGTGTCATCGGGATAACTAGACACCAAAGGCATGCAGAAACCAAGTGATGTACCAACAAGCTCACGACCAGCAGTTACGAGAGGCAGATCTCAAAAACCATCTCAAGGGAATCAAATAAATGAAACTGAGGACGTACAAAGCGAAATAGCAAGAAGAACGGCTACCAACAAACCACCTACCCATGCTGAATGGATGGGGAAAACATAGGGAGCACAACCACTTTACGGCATGCCGTTACCGGAGCATACCAATGTTACAAAGCCACTTGCGACCAACGCAGGGTTACCCAGAACCTTAGCTCCTACGGGACGAGGTTTGGGAAACCTAATTCCAATCCATCTAGACCCCGACGCTTCGGTCATTGAAGAAGGAGTGAATAACTCTGAGGATCCGGCCGATACAACTCCTCAGGGTGGTGGAATCCACAATGAAGATCAAATGGAAGCACAAGTAGCAGCTTTGCTACTCCGTAATAAGGAGCATGAGGATGCACTGCACATGATGGCCCAGGAGAACCAGAACCTAAAAGATATACTGGATGTACAGATCGAAGGTTCCCAAACTCACCCTCCGTTAAAGAGGCATGAGAACGGAGCTATCTTAGGAAGACGAAGGGTGTATCTTAACCCACCAGGGGGAGCCAGAAAGGCACGCCACGATCCATATGAGACGGATCCAACCTACAATCCTCTCAGTCTTATTACGATGAGACATTTTCTAAAGACGCTCACAATGTGAACATGTTCATGGAGAAAATGGAGAAAATGCGGAAAGAAATACAAGGCTTGAAAACCGGCCACGCAGGAGCATAGCTAGAAGAGGTACTCTAGGAAGCGACAACATCTCCGTTGTCTTTTCGCATTTTGAGGGAGCCTATCCCTGCGAAATTCCCAGTACCTATGTTTCAGGCATACAACGGTACCTCAGATCCCGAAGCCCACCTATGGTACTACACTCGTGTCCTTGCCCATTAGGAAAGAGATGAGGTAGTACTTTGTAGTTACTTTCCTTCAAGCTTGACGGGATCAACATTGACGTAGTATGATAACTTACCAGCAAATTCAATTGACTCTTTAGAGAAATTGTCTATGGTATTCTTGGAGACATACATGTACAACAAGTCAACAAAGGCAGGGTTAGATAGGTTATTTGCTTTAGCTATCGGACCCCGGGAAATATTGATGCAATACAAAAACAGGTGGCAGAAGACATGCCAAACAATCGGGAAAGTCAATCTATAAATTAACATTAATTACTATAAGTACGGACTTGATAGAACCTCAGCTATCTTCGTGGAGCTTCACAACCGAGCCTTTGATTCTGAAGGAGATCTTAGGGTTGTCCATGATCTCTACATCAGACTTGAAGAAATCTATAAGGAAAACCCCAGGGCGCAAACAAAGACAACAAAAGCTCCACAACGAACCAACTCTCTGGAACCAATTCCGGAGGTACCTAAGATGCAAAACGAAGCTGGGGGCAGAACCATCTCTCGAGGTAAAAGATCAAAATACGGAGATAGCAAAGGTAGAGTAAAAGGAAGAGAAGAGTTCGTAGATAAAATCTACACAAAGCTAAACACAACGTTCTCCCACATTCTAAGCAAAGAAGGGGCGAAGCCGGGTTTTCCTTACCCTAATACTAGGGGAAAGAAGTCAGATAAAACAAAGGAGGCTAAGGAGTACTTTGAGTACCACCAGCTCTACGGGCATACAACTAACACATTCTATCACCTACGGAACACGATCCATAGATTCATAGACGAAGGCAAATTCATGGAGTACGTGCAGATACAACCGGCCGATACTGAGGTAGCCCCCAAGAAAGGGGTGGAACTACCTCAAGATGGAAAATACATCAACATGACCACCTTCTACAGTGGAGGCCAGGAGGAGTTACTCGAAGACATCCTTGAGTTGGCTCGGAACAGAAGAAAACAAGAAGCCCACGAGGTGTTCAAGCTAAGTGGACCACCTACTAGCACTTGGGAAGAATGGATGGCTACGCCATTAACATTCTCAACAAGAGACATCAACCAAGAAGTCGAGATGCACAACGATCCACTTATGATCACTCTTTCAATACATGGATGGAATGTTACGAAGGTCCTCATTGATGGGGGCAGCTCGTTAAATGTATTATTCTACGAACCCTACTTATGTATGTCTTTGACAGCTGAGCAAATGGATTCATCCACTTGCACAATATACAGTTTCAATTGAGCAGTCTCTAGACCAAAATGAGAAATTGTCTTGCAGGTACGCGCAGGACCCTTATGATGTAGTTTTACAAGTGGTAAATATAGGGATTCGAATCTCGGACTTGGGAAGATATTGATTTTAGACTTAAATAAAATTAATCTAGTATAGAAAATAAAACAAAGGGTGATAACAATTTTGAGAGATTACTGGGAATCAGGATTTCACCGAACTCTTTTTCTATGTTTCAATATTAATTCTTAGACAATAACAGCTCCAAATACAATAATTATTGACTCTTAATCTTTGCCAAGATAGATTTTATAAAACATTAATTGTAAATGGTAAGCATGGATTATCAAAACACCTAAGCTAAGCATAACCCATCAAACTAAATCACAACTAATTAATTGAAAATCATAATTCAAATTATATTAATGCAAAATTCGTAAAAAGAATTTAATAAAATTACCATAGTGTTGAGAATTGGCTTCCTCCGTAATCCCAGTGATGGGATTTAGCTCCTCATGGTGAAAACACGTTCAAAATTGATATTCATAGCTCAAAAAGTGTTTACAAGAGGTGAAAAATAATAAAGCGGTGAAATCGCAACGGATATAAGTGTTACAAAGACAACATTACGAGAAACGATAAATATTTTGTGTAGCGAGAATAAACGATTTGTCTATATGAGTGCATTTCTTCGTGTTCTTGAGAACGACACTTCTGAAGCGTCAGTTCTTCGTCTTCTTCACCTGCTGCTGCATATTCTTCCTGCAACTTCTCTGCTTTGATTATGCAGCCTCCAATCGACCCCAAAACTCCCGATTCCCCTTGCTGGAACTCTTATGACTCGTATTTATACACAGCAGTCCATATCACTCGATTAAAATCCCGAAAATCTTCATTTTCTCTCGTGCAAGTTATGACCCTTTTTTTATTCTTCCTGTTTCCTTCTTTACGCTTAGTATGAGCTGGAAACTCTCTTAAAGGTAGCATCAAATCTTCATAAGATATTCTCTTCAGTTTATTTGCACGTCACTTCCAAAAATATACCAAACACAATCCGATATTAACTTACTTCCCTGTTTTGATGGAAGTCTGGTGAACTTCTTTTTTTATCGAATCCAACTTCGTTACCTTCCCTGTATCATTGTGAACAGCGAATCCGAACCCAAATCCATGAAAAACACCAATAGAATCTCACCCAAACTCCCGAAGCTTTCTCCTTCTCTGTTTACGTGAGATAAATATGGAAACTTGATTTTCTTCAATTACAACCACATACTAACCCTGTTTGGTCTCCACAACTTGACACCAGTCCATATCCATGTAAAAGTCCGACAAAATCTTCATCATTTTCTCGCCTGAAATTCTCTTGAATATCTATGATGCTGCAGCCAACTCTGATCGATCCAAAGACATATATCGGCCATGTTATGCTCTAACAGTTCCGTCCCGACAAGATTCTGCTATTTAATCTCTCCAAAACTCCCACAAAATTGAAACCCTAATCTGCCTCGCGTCTACAACAGTTTCCCGCCAATTCTGAAATTTTGAATTTGTGAAGAAGGTGCCCATTATCCTGAGCAGGGGTGCGAATAGTCATGGGGTGTAAATAGCAGTGAGGTTGCCCCTTAGTAATTGAAGTGCCTCTTATCCAAACTGAGAGTCCGAATAGTAATTTCTCCCACGAGCGCAAATACCACTTTTCGAGCCAATTTTCCCGCGAAAGCTTATTTCTACAAAAACACCTACAAAAACATAAATTAATCAAATAAGTATAAAATCGAGCACTAACAATACACATAATTGAGATTAAAATAGACACATAAATGCGTCTATCAAATACCCCCAAACTTATTATTTGCTAGTCCCGAGCAAATCAAATCTAGAAAATAAAATCCTAACTCATTATTTTGCAGGCATCGTCGATTGCATTTAGCGTATGCAATAAGCCTTTAAACCCCTAGGTGGCCCTAGTGGCCGAGTTATAGTCTTGGGAGGGCTTACTGATAGACGCATTTATGTGTCTAATTTGTCCTCAATGTTTCGTATTGTTAGTACTCGTTTTTGTCCTTATTATGGGATTTTGTGTGTTTGTAGGTATTTTTTGGAAATAATGATTGTTGGAAAATTCGGCTCGAAAAGTTGCTCGGAACACCCCCGGAGGACATGTGCTATGCGGACTCTCATTTCGGTTAAGGGGCACCCCAGGACACCCCTTACGGAGGCTGTTATTCGCACCCCCATCGCTGTTAGGGGGAGGTCATCTTCACCATTTCAAATTGGTGGTTTTGGCGGAAAAAAAATATATTCTCTTTGGCAGATTTAGGTTGACAATTTAAGCTTGTTTCGGTGAGACTAAAGGGCTGGAATTGATTGGGTACTCTTATATGGGCTAGACAGGGATGGTATAGAGGTGTTGGTTTCGATCCAGTTTGGCTGGAATTTCCGCGAGAAGAAAAACAGGCCTAGGCAACACACACCGGAGGAGATATTCACGGGATTTCGCGAGCAACAGAGGAGTTTGCACGCTTTCGGAAGACTCTAACAACTATTTGGAGTGTGAAGGAGTTAAATATGGCAACTTGGAAGCTTCAGAACGCGTGTAAAGATCAAAAAAATCTGAAACTGGACGTGAAGAATAATACCAAATAATGGAGAATTTTATGAAGTTATTACGCGAGATTTTGCTTCTGCTGGGTTATAAATAGGTGCTGGGAGGTCAGAGAAGAGATACGGAGAGTTTGGGAGAGTTAGAGCGTCAACAGAGCTTAGAAAATCAAGTTACAGGATTATTCTCTGCTGCTGCTGCACCAAGAACACGAAGAACATTCAACGCAACGGTGACGATCGTTTATGCTACGGTGATACGACTCACGGTAGAGGTCGTAATTCGGAAGACACGTCTTAAAGCAACGATAATTTTATCTTTATCGTTCTTTGTAACAGTGTTTGCAACAATTATAATCGTTGCAAACACCCGATTTTCATCATTTTCTCCATTTCATCATTTGTACACTCCTTTGAGCAATAAAAATGAGTTTTGAGCGTGTTTCCAACATGATGAGAGGCTAATTCTCCCACAACCAAGGCAATGAGGAAGCTATTTACGCATGAATAATTGGTAACTATTTTATTTTCTCTAATTTGCAATTTATAATTCACTTAATCACTGCTTTTGCAGAGTTTTAAATTGTTTGTGTAATTTTTGTCATTAGTTGTGATTCAATTAGATAGGTTATACTTTGTTTAGATAATCTATGCTTAGGGGATACAATTAATTTTTGGGAATTTTCCTGATTATTTGTGGATTAAGAAATAAGGACTCAAAAAGATAATTAGAGTTTTGTGTTATTCACCATAAATTATTCATGTGTAATAGTGGAATCAGTGTCTTGGTTATTTTCTCATATCTTGAATCAATTTTGTGTTAAGTTTTCCTTATTTTTAAGTTTTATAAGTCTAAAATCTTTTGCTTTCACAAGTCTCAGCGAACCTTTTTACTACAACTCAATTGAGATCACATCAATTTTTGGCGTCGCCGACGCGGACTTGTCTTTATGCTAGAGTTTTTAGATTTTTTTTTTAGGTTTTTATTTATTTGTTCTACTTTACGTATTTGGGTTTTTGTCTTTTTACTACAGATTTTGGAATTTGGAGCGAAAGAAAAATTTGCCAAAGCTTTTGGTGAATACTTAAAGATTTGGAGTTAAAGACAAATCGAAAGGAGCGAGAGAAGAAGATTTTTTATTATTATTATTTTAAAAAAAGAGAGAAAAAAAAAAGAGAGGCATTTTTATTTTTGGATATTTTTAATTTTTTTTTAGACTTTCCTTTTCTTTTGCACTTTTACTTTTTGGACTTGGACATTTGGACATTCTTTTATTTTTAAACCCTACGGAAGGGTAGTATTAAATATTAAACTGTTTGCAGAGAAGGACGGTGATTACGATATCACCTCGGCCCCTCGGGTTCGTACATGACATAGGAGTCGTGGCCCGAGTCGACTACAACGGTTCATCCCCGTCTGGGTACGGGAGGTAAGTTTGTCAAAACACTCGCGAATCCCCTGTCGGCGAGTTCTTGTATTCCTTCGTTTGCATATATGCTTGAGGACTTGAAAACAATTTGTTTTAATTTCCTAGTAAAGGGAAAGGACTGGGTCATATAAGATAAGGGTTCGGATTTCATCACGTTCTCTTCTTGCCCGCCTTAGGAAAACGATACTTAACGCGAACCTAAGATTTAAAATTTGGAATAGAACGAGACCGATAGTGGTAACGAGCTTAATAGGAAAGTCATTCGAAAAATATTGGTTACTCTTTTAGCATACTTGAAGTTCATGATGGTTTCTGTGAAGTTGAATGCCTGACTGCGCCGCCTTGTAATAGCGGTGAGGCCTTGGGTATCAAAGCTCCACGGAGCTTCCCTCGCCTTGATTCAACTTACTTTGACTCGGATTGATCCATAGGGGTTTGCTTAAATTGTAAAAAATTCCCTTTCGAATGATTAGAAGGTGGTCTAGAAACAATCTAAGTGGAGCCATCATGCTTTTTGTTTGCTAGATATCATTAGGTTTGTTGTGGTGGAGTCAGCCTTGTTTGTGTTTGCATAGAACTTCCCTTCCTTTTAGGATTTTTCTTTTTCTTTAGTTTTTCTAGTGTATGCCCGAGGTCATTAGAGAACGGGCTTGGAAAAGAAACACTCTAGGTCGTTTGATTAGTGACAAACCTAGTAGTTCTTCTTGTGAAGGCGGGGAACTCGAAGACTCTTCTTTTGAGAGCCCCGTTTTTGGAAACTTCAGTTTTGAGAATCTGACTCTTCGTGAGGAAAGTACCCGTAGTACTTCAGTTGTGCCAACGATGGCAACTTTGAAAGATTACATGTTCCCAACTAGGACCAATCGAGCTTCGTGCATTAAATTGCCAGCCAATACGGCTAACTTCGAGATAAAAGCTAGTATTCTTCAGATGATCCCTATATTCTTAGGAAAAGATGATGAGAACCCTTATTTTCATATTAGGGACTTTGAGGAAATTTGTGGGACAGTTAGAATAAAAGACCTTGCGATGAAGTTTTGAAACTTAAGATGTTCCCCTTTTCCTTAAAATATAAAGCCAAGACTGTCTAAACAACCTACCATCTGAATCCATTGAAACATGGTAGGAACTTATTCTTCGCTTTCTATATGAAATTCTACCCTAAGCATAAAACTGCAGCTGTTAGGCGAAAAATTAGTGCTTGTGTGCAACAAGAGGAGAGTCTCTTTATAGGTTTTTAGAGATTCAATGATCTCCTATCTCGAGTGTCCTCACCATGGATTTGATAAGATGAAACTTGTAGGGATTATTTATGATGGTTTAGACTATTCGACCAAAGCCATGGTCGAGTCTATGTGTGCTGGTGAGTTTACTAATAAAAGTCTTTGAGGATGCCTTTACCTTCTTAGGAGTTGTTCTTTGAGAAATCCCAACAGTGAGAGTCTTGTGTTGAACCCCCAAAAAGACTCTTGGTTAATATAAGTAGCACCAATATGGTAGATACAAGCTTCGAATCGGATGCTAAGTTTCTTGCTATGTCTAGAAAGGTTAGAAGCTTTGGAAATGGCTCGATCTAAAAATAGGTCCCTTGGTGAACCTAATAGAACCTCTCAAGTATCTAGTTGTGGAATATATCCCGATAACTCATTTTGGGAAGGTCAGGTTAGTGAAGAGCAAGCTCATGCTGTCTATAACAATGCTAGGTTTGAGAACCGTCAGAAGTTTGATCCATACTCAGAGACGTACAACCCTGGTTGGAGAAACTATCCTAATTTCTCTTGGTCTAAGGGCCAGAATCAAGTTCATTCTAGTAATTCTCGGCCTCCCCGGGTTTTGGTTATAATAAGAATTCTTGAGTCAAACCTAGTTCGAACCCTTACGAGAATAAAATGACTAGCTTAGAGGAATCTCTTAGTATACTAAAAAGAGCCGAGGATATGTTAACACGAGCCGGGAAATGTTAGTAAAGAGCCAGGGTAATTTTCAAGAGGAAACCAAGCATAATTTTAAGAATAATTCCCAGTCTCTTGTTAAATTAGAACTTCAAGTCGGCCAAATAGTTAAGTTCCTTGGTGAGAGAGAAGATGGAAGGTTTCCTAGTCATACTGATCCTAACCCTAAAGGAGAGAAATCGTACAATCATGTGAATTCTATTTCAACCCTTAGGAGTGGAAAGAAAGTTGACAATAAGGTCGTCATGCCTGAAAGTGAACATGCTGTAGTTCACCCTTCTGAGCCAGAAAATGAGGAGACTGATAGAGTCTCTAATGAGACCAATGAGGGTCATATTGAGCCGGGCTTTGTTCCCGAGCCCCGTTCCCCAGTGCTAGTTCCAACTAAGATGGAATCTAACTTTAATGATATATTGGAGGTTTTTAAGCGAGGTTACTATCAACCTCCCATTGTTGGATGCGATTAAGAAGATTCCCGCTTATGCCAAGTTTCTTAAGGACTTGTGTACAAGCGTAAGCTTAGTGTTCAAAAGAAAGCCTTCCTAGCTAGTCACGTGAGTTCTATTATTCAGAATACCACTACTCCTAAGTATAAAGACCCAGGGTCCCCTACTATTTCTTGCACAATAGGTAAATACCGTGTTGAGAAAGCTTTGCTTGACTTAGGAGCCAGTGTGAACTTACTCCCATACCATGTGTACCTTAAGCTAGGACTTGGTGAGATGAAACCTACCCAGATGACTCTTGATTAGGTGATAGGTCCGTTAAAATTCCTCGGGGTGTGATCGAGGATGTTTTCATAGAGGTCGACAAGTTTATTTATCCTGGTGGATTTTGTTATCCTAGATACCCAACTTGTCCCCGACCCGAGAGAACCAGATACCTGGTAATTTTAGGTCGCCGTTTTAGCTACATCCAATGCGATCATTAACTGTCGAACTGGTATTATGAATTTGTCTTTTGGTAATATGACTATTGAGTTTGAACGTCTTTCATATTAGTAAGCTACCCTATGAACTAGATAACTCGAGCATAGAAGAGGTGAACATGATAGGAAAATTAGTCGAGGAGTCATTACCAAACACTTTGTTAGAAGATCCATTAGAGAAATGCCTAGCTCACTTTGGGATTGATTTTGATGATGATGATGTGATTAATGAGGTGAATGCTTTGTTATATTCAACCCCTTTGTTAGACACTAGTAATGGATGGAAACCTAAGTTCGAACCACTACCTGTTTCTAAGTATACCCTAGTTCCTTCGTTAGAAGAGCTTCCTAAGTTGGACCTAAAACCATTGCCGGATACCACCAAGTATGTGTTTCTAGGCCCATCCGAAACTTTACTGTGATTGTTTCTTCCGACTTGGATAGTGATCGGGGAAAGTAGGCTAGTGACCGTCCTTCAAAACAACAAGGAAGCTTTAGGGTGGACCATAGCGGACATTAAGGGTATAAGTCCATTGTTTGTATGCATCGGATCTATTTAGAGGAAGATACCAAACCTTCTAGGGAGATTCAACGAAGACTAAACCCTAATATGAAAGAAGTAGTTGAACCGAGGTTCTTAAGCTTTTAGATGCGGGCATTATCTACCCCATTTCGAGACGGTAAGTGGGTCAGCCATTCGAGTTGTTCCCAAGAAATCCGGTATTCTTGTAGTCGAATAATAATAATGAGTTAATCCCAACCCGAGTGAACACGGGTTCGCGTGTTTGTATTGACTATAGGAAATTGAACAAGGTCACTAGGAAGGACCACTTTCCCCTTCCCTTTATCGACCCCGGATGCTAGAGAGATTAATGGACATAGTCATTCTTGCTTTTTAGATGGCTACTCGGCTATAATCAGATCGTTATTGCCCCGGAAGACCGGGAGAAAACCACTTTTACCCCATTTGGTACCTTTGCGTATAGACGCATGCCTTTCGGGCTATGTAACGCCCATGCGACTTTTCAGCGTTGCATGATGAGCATATTTTCAGATAGGGTAGAACGGTTCTTGGAGGTCTTTATGGATGATTTTTCAGTGTTTGGTTCGTCTTTCGATGAGTGCTTGCATCATTTATCATTAGTGTTGACTAGATGTAAGGAAAATAATCTAGTGCTTAATTGGGAGAATGTCATTTCATGGTTCAATCAGGAATTGTTTTAGGGCATATCGTATCTTCTAAGGGTATAGAGGTAGATAAATCCAAAGTTGACCTTATTAAGACTTTACAGGTCCCAAAAATCGTAAAAGATATTCGGTCATTCTTAGGGCATGCAGGTTTTTATTGTCGATTCATTAAGGATTTTAGATTGATTTCTAGACCTCTTTGCAATTTGCTTGCAAAAGATGTTAAGTTTGTCTTTGATGATGCTTGTTTAGAGGCTTTTGAGAAGCTTAAGACTTTACTCACTACCTTCCCCATAGTCCAGGCACCCAACTGGGACCTACCCTTTGAGATCATGTGCGATGCTTCAGATTATGCTATTGGTGTTGTGCTAGGTCAGCGAGAAAACAAATTACTTCATGTGATTTACTATGCTAGCAAAACTCTGAATGATGCCCAGTTGAACTATACCACTACAGAGAAGGAACTGTTGGCCATTGTTTTTGCCTTAGACAAGTTTAGACCCTATCTCTTAGGTTCTAAGATCGTAATCTATACTGATCATCTTTGCTTTGAAATACATTTTGTCTAAGAAGGATACCAAACCTAGATTGATTAGATGGATCCTTTTATTACAAGAATTTTGTCCAGACATTAGAGACAAAAAGGGTGCAGAAAATGTAGTAGCATACCACTTGTCCAGGCTGGTTGTTAGTTCCCCTAATCATTCCCTTCATATAAGGGATAGCTTTCCTGATGAACAATTGTTTTCTGTTTCCCAATCACCTTGGTATGCAAATATAGTGAATTATCTTATTCTTTGGTCGAATGCCCCAACATTGGGGTAAACAATATCGTTCTAGGTTTTTAGCCGAGGTTAAACACTTCTTTTGGGATGATCCTTATTTGTTTAAGTATTGTCCGGACAGTTATTAGGAGATGTATACCTGAGAGTGACCAGTCCAGTATTATTTCCTTTTGTCATGATCATGCTTGTGGGGGTCGGTTTAGTGCTAAGAAGACTGCTGCTAAGATATTGCAGTGTGGATTCTATTGGCCTTCATTATTTAAAGACTCCCATAGTTCTTGTGTTACTTGTGAACGTTGCCGAGAAATTAAGAACCATTTACCGTAGGAATATGATGCCCTTGAACCCGATTTTAATTGTTGAGGTCTTTGATGTGTGGGGTATTGACTTTATGGGTCCATTTCCTAATTCTTTTGATAACCTATACATCCTTGTCGCTTGTAGACTATGTCTCTAAGTGGATTGAGGCGGTTGCGTGTAAAACCAATGACCATAGGGTTATTCTTGAGTTCTTGAAAAATAATATACTTACACGTTTTGGTACACCGCGAGCTATAATTAGTGATGGAGGGTCGCACTTTTGTAATGGACCTTTTAGGCTTTTGATGAAGAAGTATGGTATTACACATAAGGTAGCTACCCCGTATCATCCGCAGACTAGTGGTCAGGTAGAGGTTTCTAATAGGGAGATAAAACATATATTAGAGAAAACAGTTAATCCTGATCGGAAAGACTAGTCGTCTAGGGTCACTGATGCCTTATGGGCTTACCGTACTGTGTTTAAGACCCCCATTGGAATGTCGCCTTATCGGCTTGTGTATGGAAAGGCATGTCATTTACCTGTTGAGTTAGAACATAGAGCTTATTGGGCTGTTAAGCAGCTAAATTTTTCACTTGACAAGGCAAGAGCCCATAGGAAACTCTAGCTCAATGAGTTGGACGAGATTCGTATAGATGCTTACGATAGTGCGAAGGAGTATAAGAACAAAATGAAACTTGTGCATGATAAAATATTTTAAGGAAGTCATTTTCTCCGGGTCAAAAATTTCTTACAGTATGATACCCGTTTGCATCTTTTCCACTGGAAGTTCGTTCTCGGTGGACGGGTCCTTTTATTGTTCGCACTGTATTTCCTCATGGAGTTGTTGAGATCGAGACACCGGACGGTAGTAGTTCTTCGAAGGTTAACGGTCAGAGATTGAAACCCTTTTTAGAACCCTTCCCTACAGGTGATGTTGAGGAGGTCCCTGCGGAGGACCACTGTTTACCCTTGATTGACCATCGAGGCGATTATATGTTGTATATTAGTTTTTGATTTCTCTCTTCACCCAGGTACTATCTTTCCGACTTCTCTCTTTACTGATTCCTCATGTTACTTTACTTTTTGGTATTAGTCCAGACTAGTATCTCAATCCATTAGGATAGGTTCACCTTAGTCAACATCATCCACGTTTTTCTCTACATCCATCTTCTTAATCTATCCATGTGATTGGTTGACTCCGGTTTATGATGTCCAGAAACTATCTGAGTAGAGCTGTGTCACTTTATATGAATTTTAGTATGCTTGAGTGCAAACTCGTGTACATCAATTGGAATTTCGGATCAGGGTACTTCCTCCTGTACTCAATAAGTATGCCAACCAAGGAGATTCTTTAGTGCTTTCCAAGGTTCTGCGTAGATATCTAGGTGCAGGTAATGGTTTTGTAGGTACACCTCTGGTAAACCCTCCCGAGATTAACTCGGTCACTGAGGCCACCTAGTGAGTTAGAATTTTATTTTTTTAATAGTTTTGCTCGAGGACTAGCAAATAATAAGTTTGGGGTATTTGATAGACGCATTTATGTGTCTAATTTGTCCTCAATGTTTCGTATTGTTAGTACTCGTTTTTGTCCTTATTATGGTATTTTGTGTATTTGTAGGTATTTTTTGGAAATAAAGATTGTTGGAAAATTCGGCTCGAAAAGTTTCTCGGAAAACCCCCGGAGGACATGTGCTATGCGGACTCTCATTTCGGTTAAGGGGCACCTCAATTACTAAGGGGCACCCCAGGACACCCCTTACGGAAGCTGCTATTCGCAACCCCATCGCTGTTAGGGGGAGGTCATCTTCACCATTTCAAATTGGTGGTTTTGGCGGGAAAAAATATATTCTCACCTGGCAGATTTATGTTGACAATTTAAGCTTGTTTCGGTGAGACTAAAGGGCTGGAATTGATTGGGTAATCTTCTATGGGCTAGACAGGGATGATAGAGGTGTTGGTTTCGATCCAGTTTGGCTGGAATTTCCGCGAGAATAAAAACAGGGCAACACACACCGGAGGAGATATTCACGGGATTTCGCGAGCAACCGAGGAGTTTGCACGCGTTAGGAAGACTCTAACAACTATTTGGAGTGTGAAGGAGTTAAATATGGCAACTTGGAAGCTTCGTCGCGTGTAGAGATCAAAAAAATCTGAAACTGGCTGTGAAGAATAATACCGAATAATGGAGAATTTTATGAAGTTATTACGCGAGATTTTGCTTCTGCTGGGTTATAAATAGGTGCTGGGAGGTCAGAGAAGAGATACGGAGAGTTTGGGAGAGTTAGAGCGTCAACAGAGCTTAGAAAATCAAGTTACAGGATTATTCTCTGCTGCTGCTGCACCAAGAACACAAAGAACATTCAACGCACGGGTGACAGTCGTTTATGCTAAAGTGATACGACTCACAGCCGAGGGTCGTAATTCGGAAGACATTCTTAAAGCAACAGTAAAAGTTTATCTTTATCGTTCTTTGTAACAGTGTTTGCAACAATTATAATCGTTGCAAACACCCGATTTTCATCATTTTCTCCATTCATCATTTGTACACCTCCTTTGAGCAATAAAAATGAGTTTTGAGCGTGTATCCAACATGATGAGAGGCTAATTCTCCCACAACCAAGGCAATGAAGAAGCTATTTACGCATGAATAATTGGTAACTATTTTATTTTCTCTAATTTACAATTTATAATTCACTCAATCACTGCTTTTGCAGAGTTTTAAATTGTTTGCATAATTTTTATCCTTAGTTGTGATTCAGTTAGATAGGTTATACTTTGTTTAGATAATCTATGCTTAGGGGATACAATTAATTTTTGGGAATTTGCCTGATTATTTGTGGATTAAGAATTAAGGACTTAAATAGATAATTAGAGTTTTGTGTTATTCACCATAAATTATTCATGTGTAATAGTGGAATCAGTGTCTTGGTTATTTTCTCATATCTTGAATCAATTTTGTGTTAAGTTTTCCTTATTTTTAAGTTTTATAAGTCTAAAATCTTTTGCTTTCACAAGTCTCAACGAACCTTTTTACTACAACTCAATTGAGATCACATCACTTACAAGAGATATACACACAAAACCTATACTCCAGACCCTAGTTATTTACGCAAAACCTTGCAAGGCACTAAAAAGTCTCCTTGGTTGGCATACTTATTGACTACAGGAGGAAGTACTCTGATGCGAAATTCCAATTGATGTACACGAGTTTGCACTCAAGCATACTAAAATTCATATATAAATCACAGAGCTCTACTCAGATAGTTTCTGGACATCATAACCAGAGTCAACCAATCACATGGATAGATTAAGAAGATGGATGTAGATAAAAACGTAGATGGTTTTGATGTTGACTAAGGTGAACGGTGTTTCTCATATACGTACGAAGGCCCTTTTGCCAAAATAAACCTATCCTAATGGACTGAGATCTTGATGCGGACTAATATCAACACCTTTGGCATATACAAGGGAACCGGTGGTCGATAATCCTAACTCTAGGTCAACTCAACTAGCATATACAAGGGTTCCAGTGGTCAACTTTATTGAATTTATTCCGGTTGGTCTGGTGCTCTGGTCTCATTTTTTTTTTTTTTTTCAATTTTGTTTTTGTTTTTTTTTTTTTTTTTTTTTTTTGGTATCTCAATCTATGAAGCACGGACACCTCAAAACTGGTGACGTATCCGTGTCGGACGCCTTATCAGTGTCGGACACTTGGGGACACTTGGGGATACGTATCAGACACCCCATTTAAAGTGTCCCTTTTTATTAATTACGAAAAGGATAGGGGATGCTTTTGGGATACTTCTCGGATACTCTAGAGGGGACACTTCTTATAGTATATATATATATATATATATATATAATATATTGCCAAATATTTGTATACAGAATATGTTAAATATTTTTAGATATGTAATATATTCGTATTTATCAAGCAGTATATAAATATCTAACCCTAACATTCTTATTCAATATTGATGAGTGATGAGTTATCTTTTTTTTTTATCTATTTTTTTTTTTTTTTGATATTCCAGATAATATTTTATAATTTTCTTACTTTATGAGATTCTTTTCACTATTAATAAATTAAATATTTTTTAATTAATACACGTATCCCAACGTATCCCGTATCCCCATTTTTTGAAAATTGACGAATCCCCGTATCAGTATCCCCGTATCCGTATCCCCCTTATCGGTGTCCGTGCTTCGTAGATCTCGATTGATCGGTTGTCAACCAACAAATATAATTTCACTTTCTTACGCACTAAATTTAAATGAAGCACAAGGTAAGGAAGAGTTCGTATCCACGAGAGGCGTTGGTTGTTATAAACTTTCGATTTCTAGAATAACCCATGGTATGTTTGTTGTATTTAAGCAAATAAAATTAAATTAAAAGCAAAGTAAATTGTAGAGAATAATCAATGGAGAGAGATATTGGTCAAGGAATTCATCTTCAATCTTAGACATGTGTTTGCATATATGAATAGAATTACGATTTAATCTCTTGTGTTATCAAAAGCCTAGAGAATCAAGAAAGCAAGATAATCTATTAATTTCTCAAGTTCATCAACACACACATTAGGTTTGCGTATGTGAATTCTACCTAAAGAATAACCTAACGCCTTGCGCTAATCAAGTTCAATTCCTAGGAGCATTAAGTTTCAGAAATAGGCTAATCAATGCAATTGTCATGCGTTGCGCAAAACAATTCGGACAATGGTCAAACTCTACATATGATTACGAGTGTATCACTACAAGCCGTAAACATATCATGCTACTTGTATTCAAGGTTATCGCTTGATGAAAAACCTAAAATAGCTATGGACTAAGATGCAAGTTCAATTAATTGGCCACTTAACTAATCAAATACCATAATCCTATCACAATACTTCAATCATGTGATCATAGAAACCGAGAGAATTGAACGATAAACAAGAGAAAACTAATACATAAAGCAAACACAAGTTTTAGAAATCGGACTACATCCTTAACCAATAATAGAGAATTTAGCTACTCATAGCTATGGAGTTCATCACAAAATATCAAAGGAATAAAGAAGAAGATGAACAAAAGCAAACCCTAGTTGTGTAACCCAAAACGCTCTCCAAAGTTCCAAGGAAAGATATGAGATAAGATGATTTCCAAAAGTTGTAGAATTCCTCTTTTTATAGCCTTTTTCTCCTTCCAAAACTAGGTTTTGTCTTCAAAGTCCATTAGATGCAAATCCACCAAGCCCACGAGAGAGAGAAACCCATGTAGAAAATATGTCCAAAAGTAAATCATGGAAATCTGGTATTATGGCCGGAAATCGAGTAGGAAAAATGGCGGAAATCGGTAGGAGTGACCGGCAAAGTCCGCCCGGTCACCGGTCAACGGGTTAGATCGGTCGGGTCAACGGATCAACTCGGTCAGACCGATTCAACCCGAGTTAGGGCGAGTCAGGGAGAGTCAGACGGGTCAGGTTCATGAATCAGCTGAGTCAGGTCATTGTCAGCTATCACCAACATCGAGCTAAAGCACCGGGCCTTGAGCATATGCACAGGCCATAACTGTGTTGCACAAAGATTGTGCTTCAGCCATCATGGCCCTGGCAATTCCACCATTCTCCTTTTCAGGCCACACTTCTTGGCCCTTTGAAACAGCACACTCATTTGCAGCCATCTCAACTTGCATTCACAGGACTACATCACCCGCTTCACTGAATTCCGCACACAGCATACGCCTTCAACCTATCTGGCCGTCCTCTCCATTTGAGCTGCAATCAGTAGCTTCTCGGTGAGTCACAACCATTGCCTTGACCTAGCCTTGCACCTGGACTTCCACATAAACTCAGCACCAGTTCTTTCATCACCACCTACAACTCAATATCACCAGTGCTAACTCATTCACCTGCAACCCATCAAAGAAACCACAAGCCACCACCACCTACAATGCAGCATGCCACAGCAACCACACCAACATCATCTACCAGCTCAACTCTTCTCGATTCCTTTTCTTCAATCAAAAGCAGCCCTGATGTCGAATCCTTCAGCACACATCTCAACAATGCCTTGCACCTGCGATATCTGCTCTCCCAGTCCAGCCATAGCCTGACACCAGCATTCTTGCCCTGAGCCACAGCACAAGATGCAACACCACAATTGTAACCCAACTCTCTCACTTAGCAAACCAAACTCGATTCATTCAACCAGTCCTGCTGTAGCTTCAAATCAAAACCCTGCAATGAACTCAAGCACATCCTAGCCGCAATGCACTCCACCAATTCAGTTCAGATCCCATATCGACTCAACTCTGTGACATGAAACACTTCCTATTTCTCCATCTTCTTTATTCAATAGAAACCAACAACATCAGGGTCTTCTCTCTGTAATTTCCCAATCTCAGACCATCAACAATCTGTATCTAATGTTTTACTCTTGCATTCAACAACAGCACCATGAGACCTGTCTCTCGATCATATTTATTCTTCAAATTACAGGACCATCTCATCTTCGATTTTCACATCCTTCACAGCAAGAACCCCAAGTTCATCTCAGTCTCCAGCTGCAGCTCGGACATTGCAATTCCAGTGCTGAAACAAACGAACAAAGGCTAGTGACCACCACCACCTGCTGTTAGCCTCATGACCAGCCTTTCAAGTTTCAATTCCCACGACCACAAACCCGTCATTTACGGCATCGGATTCATTCAAATAAACCCACGACCCATCCGAGTAGCCACAGATCCTCTTCCATTTCTTGTTCACCACCTCAGAACCCATCAAGCTCAACCACCATTCACAGCACTCAATCGATCTGCATCTTGTTCTTCATCACAGGCTCATAAAACACTCACCAGAGAACCCAAGACTGGTACTCCTCCACTTCCAGTTCTCTGCTCTACCTGTCGGCTCAAATCACCAACTCGAGGCCACATCTTGAGGTAGATTCTGCAACATGGTACCCAATTGCTCTTCAACAAAGCATCGGCTGACCAAATCAACTCAGCTGCAATGCCATACATTCACCACAGTTAAAACAAGCTGCAATTCCTTCATCTCGATCTGCTCAATAATTCAAAGATCCACAACTACTCAGCTGCTTTTCTTATTCTCTCAACTTCGACTCCTTCCTTAGCAACAATTCCCTGTCAAATAAGTTCCCTGAATCCTTTCCATCAGAACCATCTGAGTTGCACTATCACCAATGACCCAATACACAACATCAGTGCCATTCAAGCCAATTGCATCAAATCCTGCCTCCTTCAAATCGAATCAAATCCACCAGAATTCTCAACACCAACAAGCCCGATTCCATTTCGTCTAATCTCGTCCCAGAGCTACCGAACCTGTTCACACCCGGACATTAAACCTCATTATTTCACACTGACTTCAAATCTCGGTCATGTCTTCTTCTGGATTCAATAGCAACCTTCTCAATCAAACCCCTAACTTCTAATTTCCGAGCAAAACAACACAGGTTCATAAACTCGAGCTCAATATTCGATGAGCAACATCATTCAATCCAAAACCCTAGCTCTTTCTTCCAACCTAGCTCCCTCTTCTCACAGAAAACAAACTAAAATTTGAGGCTGAGAATGATTTCCTTTTTCTCAACCAAATGATAAGGTTGCCTGTACGGCATTATTAAGGCACCCTGGAAAGTGGATATGGGCCACCAATAAATCTCTTTGTATTGTCGAGTCTGAGGCCCGACAAGCTTAATTGTTGACTTTGCTTACAACCTTCTCATACGGACCCGGAATGACCTCGTTCTTTCGCCGATAGCTTCGCATTTTTGCTCCAATTGGGATGATTTCCGCTTCTTTTCCTCCGTGCGACTCCATAGCACCTAATAACTCAAAAACACGCGTAAAGTACATAATTCACAAGAAAAATAGCAAAGAAAGCATAAACTCTATATATAGTAAATACGGTGTATTCTACACCTATCAGATTCCCCCACACTTAGACTTTGCTAGTCCTCGAGCAAATCAAACAAAACAATAAAATACAACAACTCCGTGTCGAGGCTACGGTCACTTTTAGCATAAATAACAAGCCTTTAAACCCCTAGGTGTCCCTAGTGGACGAGTTATAGTCTCGTGAAGGTTTACTAGAGATATACCTACAAAACCTATATTTCAAACTCCGTCTATATATGACAAATCAATGAATGAATCCAAAATGACTACAGGAGGAGGTACCTTGCAAATTCAATTCAATTATTAGTAAATAAACTCTAATTAGATAGTTGAACAAGCCACAATACTCGGAAACTAACAACCACAATCACAATGAAAAGATTAAGAAGATGGATAAAGATGTAGATGTTGGCGAATATTCACAAGTGTTCGATGTTTCCCATATACATGTCAAAGGTCACTTTGCTAAGATGAACCTAATCCTATTGGATTGAGCTACGTAGTCTTTGAATGCTACATCAAATCAATTGGCATATACAAGGGAACCAAAAGTGACTTTATTCAACACAATAATAATTTCTTCTTTTTTATATGATTGGATCAAAGCTGGATCCAATTTTTTTTTTTTTTTAGACGGCATGATTAGATCTTTTGGATCCAGCGCATGCTTCTTGTCGGCAAGTACATGATAGTTGCCTTGGATCCTGCATTCCCACGCTTGTTTAGGCGTGAGACAGGGACTACGTTTCACACATACTGCTATTCCCAAGTGTCTTTTTATTCCGTTTTGGTCTAATTGATCGGTCCTTTTTTTTTTTTTTTATTTTTTCATTTTTTTTTTTTTTTTTTTTTATTTTTTTTTTTTTTTTTTTCTTTTTTTCTAGTAACTCAACCACTCTATTTCATCTAGCAGTAATAACACGTCGATTTTTAGTGACCCACCAAAACACTTAGAGAACAATAGATAAATATGGAAAAATAAAAATAGAATGTGATATGGTGATATTAGAGATATGGTAACAACTATCATGGTATTTATGATTTACGAGCTATGTTAGTCCCCTTTTTGTTAATTGGTTCCTCAACTCCTGCATTCAAAATGGTTCCATCCACTAATGGTGTCATCCTAAAGGCACAAGTTTCTAGATTTCGGAGTTCAAAAAGCACAAATTTTTCTGTTTTTCTATTTTTCTGATTTTTTTTTTTTTTTTTTTTTTTTTTTAAACATAAAACAAACTAAAACATATAAATGCTCCCCCACACTTAAACTTTACATTGTCCTCAATGTAAATTGAATCGTCCAAGTAAGTCAAGGTGGGAAATTCCTAAATAATACGCAAAAACAAAGAAAATAAAAATAAAAGCAAATGCATAAAAGTAAAAAGATAAGGATAAAAAATACAAAACCGGTGGGTTGCCTCCCACTTAGCGCTTGTTTTAAAGTCGACGGCCCGACGTACTCCTTGTTTGCTAAGACTCCTCCGGAGGAGCACTTCCACAAGGTTAACTCCTTCCACGATTTCGAAGAGAAGTTCTCATAATATGGTTTCAACGGTGCCCATTCACTTTAAGTTCATTACACCTAGCTAAACTACGAATTTCCACTGCACCATGAGAAAACACATTAGTCACAATAAAGGTCCAATCCATCGTGACCTTAATTTACCAGGAAATAATTGCAAGCGAGAATTAAACAAAAGCACTTTCTGCCCTATGCAAAATTGTTTCTTAGAAATCATATTATCATGAAAAGCTTTCGTCTTTTCCTTGTAAATCCGTGAGCTTTCAAATGCATCATTCTGCGAATCTCCTCTAACTCTTGAAGTTGTAACTTCCTTTGCTTTACAGCACCATCCAACTCCATGTTGCATTGCTTAATAGCCCAAAACGCCTTATGCTCAATTTCCACGGGTAAGTGACAAGGTTTACCATAAACAAGCCTAAAGGGAGACATCCCAATAGGTGTTTTATATGCGGTTCTATACGCCCACAAAGCATCATTAAGTCGCATGCTCCAATCTTTTCTTGTTGGATTCACCGTCTTTTCAAGAATTGATTTCACCTCTCGGTTGGAAACTTCGGCTTGTCCATTTGTTTGCGGATGGTAGGGAGTTGCAATCCTATGCGACACATTGTACTTCCTTAACAAGCTTTGCAAGAACCATTTTTTGAAGTGTGAGCCTCCATCGCTAATTATAGCCCTTGGAATTCCAAACCTAGCAAATATATTAGCTTGCACAAAATGCGAAACAACTTTAGAATCATTAGTTGGGGCGGCCTTAGCTTCCACCCATTTCGAGACATAATCCACAGCAAGCAAAATATAATAATTTCCATTAGAATTAACAAAAGGGCCCATAAAATCAATTCCCCAAACATCAAAGAACTCCACAAATTGAATAATAGTTTGCGGCATTTGATTTCGAGCACCTAGATTGCGGTTCTTTGACACCTATCACATGTGATACAAAATGCATGTGCATCCTTAAACAAAGTTGGCCAAAGAACCACATTCTAATACCTTGAGAGCGGTTCTCTTACTCCCAAAATGTCCTCCACAAGCATATGAGTGGCAAAAAGACAAGATAGAGTTAAATTCAATTTCGGGAACACACCTACGTATTACTTGGTCACTACAATGCTTCCATAAGTATGGATCATCCCATATGTATTGGTTTGCTATCTTCTTAAGTTTGTCCCTCTCGGCCACGAGACAAGTTCTTTGGGATTTGTTTAGACACTAAGTAATTAACAATATCGGCGTACCATGGTTCTCCAAAGGCAATGGAGAATAGTTGCTCGTCAGGAAACTCTCACGCATAGCGGGATAGTCTCCTTGTCCACAGCAAGTCGGCTCAAATGATCCATAGCGGTGTTCTCAATTCCTTTCTTGTCTTTGATTTCAATATCAAACTCTTGCAAGAGTAATATCCATCGTATGAGCCTCGGTTTCGCCTCTTTCTTTGTAAGCAAGTATCTAAGTGCTGCATGATCAGAAAAGACAACAACTTTTGTACCAATTAGATAAGAGCGAAACTTTTCTAAAGCAAAAACAATGGCTAATAACTCCTTTTCGGTGGTTGTGTAGTTTTGTTGAGCCTCATTTAACGTTCTAGAAGCATAATAAATGGCATGAGGAAGCTTCCCCACACGCTGCCCAAGCACCGCACCAACCGCATAATCACTTGCATCACACATGAGTTCAAACGGCTTACTCCAATCCGGTGGTTTAATGATAGGGGCTGAAATCAAAAGTTCTTTCAAGCGATTGAATGCCGCCACACACTTCTCATCAAAGTTAAAAACCACATCTTTTTGCAATAAGTTACAAAGTGGTGATGCTATCTTGGAAAAGTCCTTGATGAACCTACGATAAAAACACTGCATGACCAAGAAAAGAAGCGTATCTCCTCACCCGTAGTGGGAGGGGTTAGAGCACGAATAAGGTCTATCTTAGATTTATCGACTTCCAAGCCTTTAGAAGATATTATATGGCCTAAAACTATGCCATGAGTTACCATGAAATGGCACTTCTCCCAATTTAGCACAAGATTTGTTTCAACACATCGTTCAAGGATTAGAGCCAAGTTGTTCAAGCAAAGGTCAAATGAATCACCAAAGACACTAAAGTCATCCATGAACACTTCGATTATGTTTTCAACATATTCCGAAAAGATACTTACCATACACCTTTGAAAGGTAGCCGGAGCATTGCATAAGCCAAAAGGCATCCTTCTATAAGCAAAAATACCGAAAAGACAAGTGAAAGTGGTTTTCTCTTGGTCCTCGGTCTTTATCACAATCTGATTATAACACGAATAGCCATCAAGAAAGCAATAGTAAGAGTGTCAGCTAAGCGTTCAAGCATTTGATCAATAAAAGGTAAAGGAAAGTGATCTTTTCTAGTGGTGGCATTCAATTTTCTATAATCAATACAAACCCTCCAACCGGTTTGCACACGAGTTGGGACAAGTTCATTCTTATCATTCTCCACCACCGTTACTCCCGATTTCTTTGGTACCACTTGTACTGGGCTTACCCACTTGCTATCGGATATGGGGTAGATAACACCCACGTCCAAAAGCTTGAGTATCTCCTTTTTCACAACTTCCATCATGGGAGGATTCAAACGACGTTGCGCTTCCCTTGTAGGCTTTGAATCATCCTCCACACGAATCTTATGCATACAAGCGGCGGGGCTTATACCCTTGATATCGGCAATTGTCCATCCTATGGCCGTCTTGTACTTCCTTAGCACCCTTAGAAGTTTTTGCTCCTGTAATTCATTAAGCTCGTTAGAAACAATCACGGGTAAATCTTCATTGTCACCCAAGTACAAGTACTTTAAGTGACTTGGAAGAGGTTTCAATTCTAAACTTGGAGGTTTAACAATAGATGGCACAAGTTTTCATTATTGCATGGTAAAGAAGCATATGAAATATTCTTAGTTGCTGATTTTTCCGGTAATGAGTTAAGAGAACCAATGGTTTCTTTCATCTCATCACTATCGCATAACCGTTGTCAATAGGTGTAGTGAGAACGGTTTCCAAAGCATCAACACCATTCAACTCAAACATTTGTTGCGCCAATGTGTCCATCATATCAATGGAGAAACAGGTGGACATCGCTAGGATATCTCATCGTCTCGAAAATGTTGAAACGTATTATTTCTCCATCAAACTCCATAGTTAGCGTTCCCTTGTCAACATCAATAATAGTTTTCGCCGTTTTCATGAAGGGACGCCCAAGTAGCAATGGAAGAGACGAGTCGGTGAACCTTCATCCATCTCTAACACACAAAAGTCCGGGGAAATACAAGTTGATTAACCTGCACAAGAACATCCTCAACAATACCCATTGGGTAGACATTAGAAACGATCGGCTAATTGCAACACAATTCCAGCCTTTTAAGAGGACCAAGATCAAGTGAATTATACATAGACACGGGCATGACATTAACGGGCACCTAAGTCCAACATAGCTTTATTAAATGTAGTGTTACCAATTGTGGCGGGAATGTCAAAGCTACCAGGGTCCTTGCATAAGTGGGAGTTTGTGTTGTAAGATTGCTGAAGCATTCTCCCCCACACTAAGCACTTCATTACCTTTGAGCCTTTGCTTATTGGTACACAAGTCCTCAACACCTTTGCATACTTTGGAACTTGCTTGATTGCATCTATGAGTGGTATGTTCACATGGATCTTCTTTAGAACGTCTAAAATCTCCTTTTCTAGTTCCGCCTTCTTAGAACTTGCAAATCTGCGAGGGAAAGGTAGAGGAGGAACATAAGTAGAAACCGGAGTTTTAGAGTTAGGAATAGGTACCTCGAAGTTTGGGGAGGATCCTCGGTTTCTCCCCCAAAACAGGTTCCTTTGGTGTTTCCACCACGCCCGAATCAGCAACTTCGGGTTGCACAAGTTGTGTACCACTTCTCAATGTAATTGCATTAACACCCTCTTTTGGGTTGATAGGTTGAGAAGGGAGTTTCCCACCATTTTGTGCCTTCAATTGATTCAACTCCATAGCCATAGAACCAACTTGAGTTTGCAACTCCTTAACTTTAACTCTCCGTTCTTTGCATAAAAGATTTCAGCAACTCTTCCATATTGGACCCCATAGTTTGAGGTTGTTGTTGTTGTTGAAATTGTTGTCTCGGTTGGAATTGTTGTTGTTGAGGTTGAAATCCACTCGGGTTGTTGAAACTAGGTTGTTGAATCGCTCCTTGCTTATTGGCATAGCTAAAGTTGGGGTGATCTCTCCATCCCGGATTGTAAGTGTTGGAGTAGGGATCATACCGTCTTTGTTGATTTGGAAAGATCGCATTAGCTTGCTCGTCTTCATAAGATTGAGAGGAACTTGGTATCACCGCGGCTGCAACTTGTTGAAGCATTGCGTTCATGTTACCCATTTGTTGACGAAGCTCTTCAACCTCGCTCACCTCACTAACCCTTCTTAGAATCACATCAGAACCACGACTCAAGAATTGTTGTGAGTTCGCTGCCATGTTTTCAATCAACTCTCTAGCTTGTGCCACCGTCTTGTTAACTAGTGCACCACCACCCCGCAGCGTCGAGAGATTCCTATCACTTGATTGGAGTCCTTCGTAGAAAGTATTGAATGATCATAGCATCACTAAATTGGTGGTGAGGGCAGCTTGCCACCAATCTCTTATATCGTTCCCAACATTCATATAGAGATTCTCCCACATTTTGCTTCATCCCACAAATCTCCTTGCGAATTTGAGTAGCCTTTGATGCGGGAAAATATCTCTCTAAAAGAGTTTCTTCAACCCATTCCATGTTGTGACACTTCCGGAGGTAAATAGAACAACCAATCCTTAGCGCTATCCATTAAAGAAAGCGGAAAACTTTCAACATTGCACCATCCGCTGCAACATCCATTTGGAAGCATGGCCGTGACAATGGTGTGGAAGTCCATAAGATGTTTGTTTGGATCTTCATTCACCATGCCATGGAACTTTGGTAATTCTCTAAGCAACCCGGTTTAATTTCAAAAGTAGAGTCCGTTTGAATACATCCCCTTTGTATATCAAGCCTATGAGAAGCTAAGTCCTTGAGTGAGCGATTTGCATCACCCATTGCTCCTTGTTCTTCCACGTGTGTTTCCTCTACGATTGGAACCTCTTTTCCTTCTTCTTGTTGTTGGAAAATCTCTTCTCTTACTTCCTCCTCGTGCTCGTCCGTTGTGTCTTGACTTGGTTGGAGTATTGTGCCTTGCGTCGAGTAGCTATCCCGCACCTTGGATAATTCCAATCCTTAGAAGCCAGAGATTATGCACACACACAATTCTCGCAAACAAGTGAGAAACAAGACAAGAAACAAAAAGCAAAGATGAAAGCAGAAATTGTAAAAAGAAACTAAAAACTTAATAACTAGCCGTGTGCCTCCCCGGCAACGGCGCCAAAATTTGATCGGTTGTCAGCCGACACAAATATAATTTCACTTTCTTACGCACTAAATTTAAATGAAGCACAAGGTAAGGAAGAGTTCGTATCCACAGAGAGGCGTTGGTTGTTATAAACTTTCAATTTCTAGAATAACCCAAGGTATGTTTGTTGTATTTAAGCAAATAAAATTAAATTAAAAGCAAAAGTAAATTGTAGAGAATAATCAATGGAGAGATATTGGTCAAGGAATTCATCTTCAATCTTAGACATGTGTTTGCATATATGAATAGAATTACGATTTAATCTCTTGTGTTATCAAAAGCCTAGAGAATCAAGAAAGCAAGATAATCTATTAATTTCTCAAGTTCATCAACACACACATTAGGGCTGCGTATGTGAATTCTACTAAAGAATAACCTAACGCCTTGCGCTAATCAAGTTCAATTCCTAGGAGCATTAAGTTTCAGAAATAGGCTAATCAATGCAATTGTCATGCGTTGCGCAAAACAATTCGGACAATGGTCAAACTCTACATATGATTACGAGAGTGTATCACTACAAACCGTAAACATATCATGCTACTTGTATTCAAGGTTATCGCTTGATGAAAAACCCTAAAATAGCTATGGACTAAGATGCAAGTTCAATTAATTGGCCACTTAACTAATCAAACACCATAATCCTATCACAATACTTCAATCATGTGATCATAGAAACCGCAGAGAATTGAACGATAAACAAGAGAGAAAACTAATACATAAAGCAAACACAAGTTTTAGAAATCGGACTACATCCTTAACCAATAATAGAGAATTTAGCTACTCATAGCTATGGAGTTCATCACAAAATATCAAAGGAATAAAGAAGAAGATGAACAAAAGCAAACCCTAGTTGTGTAACCCAAAAACGCTCTCCAAAGTTCCAAGGAAAAGATATGAGATAAGATGATTTCCAAAAGTTGTAGAATTCCTCTTTTTATAGCCTTTTTCTCCTTCCAAAACTAGGTTTTGTCTTCAAAGTCCATTAGATGCAAATCCACCAAGCCCACGAGAGAGAGAAACCCATGTAGAAAATATGTCCAAAAGTCGTCGCCGGAAATCTGGTATTATGGCCGGAAATCGGCCGGAAAAATGGCCGGAAATCGGCCGGAGTGACCGGCAAAGTCCGCCCGGTCACCGGTCAACGGGTTAGATCGGTCGGGTCAACGGATCAACTCGGTCAGACCGATTCAACCCGAGTTAGGGCGAGTCAGGGAGAGTCAGACGGGTCAGGTTCATGAATCAGCTGAGTCAGGTCATTGTCAGCTATCACTGGCTGACTGAGCTAAGCTGCCAGGCCTTGAGCATATGCACAGGCCATAACTGTGTTGCACAAAGATTGTGCTTCAGCCATCATGGCCCTGGAAATTCCACCATTCTCCTTTTCAGGCCACACTTCTTGGCCCTTTGAAACAGCACACTCATTTGCAGCCATCTCAACTTGCATTCACAGGACTACATCACCCGCTTCACTGAATTCCGCACACATCATACGCCTTCAACCTATCTGGCCATCCTCTCCATTTGAGTTGCAATCCGTAGCTTCTCCAGCTGAGGTCACAACCATTGCCTTGACCTAGCCTTGCACCTGGACTTCCACATAAACTCAGCACCAGTTCTTTCATCACCACCTACAACTCAATATCACCAGTGCTAACTCATTCACCTGCAACCCATCAAAGAAACCACAAGCCACCACCACCTACAATGCGGCATGCCACAAAGAACCACACCAACATCATCTACCAGCTCAACTCTTCTCGATTCCTTTTCTTCAATCAAAAGACCACTGATGTGAATCCTCCAAAGACATCTCAACAATGCCTTGCACTGCGATATCTTTCTCCCGGTCCAAATGATAGCGACACTTTTGACTTTCTTGCCACCGAGCCACAGCACAAGATGCAACACCACAATTGTAACCCAACTCTCTCACTTAGCAAACCAAACTCGATTCATTCAACCAGTCCTGCTGTAGCTTCAAATCAAAACCCTGCAATGAACTCAAGCCTGTCTAGCTGCAATGCACTCCACCAATTCAGTTCAGAGCCCATATCGACTCAACTCTGTGACATGAAACACTTCCTATTTCTCCATCTTCTTTATTCAATAGAAACCAACAACATCAGGGTCTTCTCTCTGTAATTTCCCAATCTCAGACCATCAACAATCTGTATCTAATGTTTTACTCTTGCATTCAACAACAGCACCATGAGACCCGTCTCTCGATCATATTTATTCTTCAAATTACAGGACCATCTCATCTTCGATTTTCACATCCTTCACAGCAAGAACCCCAAGTTCATCTCAGTCTCCAGCTGCAGCTCAGACCTGCAATTCCAGCTGAAACAACAGCAACAAAGGCTAGCTGACCACCACCACCTGCTGTTAGCCTCATGACCAGCCTTTCAAGTTTCAATTCCACAGCCACAAACCCATCATTTACAGCATCAGATTCATTCAAATAAACCACGACCCATCTGAGTAGCCACAGATCCTCTTCCATTTCTTGTTCACCACCTCAGAACCCATCAAGCTCAACCACCATTCATAGCACTCAATCGATCTGCATCTTGTTCTTCATCATAGGCTCATAAAACACTCACCAGAGAACCCAAGACTGGTACTCCTCCACTTCCAATTCCTGCTCTACCCTGTCAGCTCAAATCACCAACTCAGGCCACATCTTGAGGTAGATTCTGCAACATGGTACCCAATTGCTCTTCAACAGCATCAGCAGCCAAATCAACTCAGCTGCAATGCCATACATTCACCACAGTTAAAACAAGCTGCAATTCCTTCATCTCGATCTGCTCAATAATTCAGCATCACAACTACTCAGCTGCTTTTCTTATTCTCTCAACTTCGACTCCTTCCTTAGCAACAATTCCCTGTCAAATAAGTTCCCTAAATCCTTTCCATCAGAACCATCTGAGTTGCACTATCACCAATGACCCAATACACAACATCAGTGCCATTCAAGCCAATTGCATCAAATCCTGCCTCCTTCAAATCGAATCAAATCCACCAGAATTCTCAACAACAACAACAGATTCCATTTCGTCTAATCTCGATCTGAGCTACCAGTTGTTCACACACAGACATTAAACCTCATTATTTCACACAGCTTCAAATCTCCGTCATGTCTTCTTCTGGATTCAATAGCAACCTTCTCAATCAAACCCTAACTTCTAATTTCCGAGCAAAACAACACAGGTTCATAAACTCGAGCTCAATATTCGATGAGCAACATCATTCAATCCAAAACCCTAGCTCTTTCTTCCAACCTAGCTCCCTCTTCTCACAGAAACTAAAATTTGAGGCTGAGAATGATTTCCTTTTTCTCAACCAAATGATAAGGTTGCCTGTACGGCATTATTAAGGCACCCTGGAAAGTGGATATGGGCCACCAATAAATCTCTTTGTATTGTCAGTCCTGGGGAACTGACAAGCTTAATTGTTGACTTTGCTTACAACCTTCTCATACGGACCCGGAATGACCTCGTTCTTTCGCTGATAGCTTCGCCTTTTTGCTCCAATTGGGATGATTTCCGCTTCTTTTCCTCCGTGCGACTCCAGAGTACCTAATAACTCAAAAACACGCGTAAAGTACATAATTCACAAGAAAAATAGCAAAGAAAGCATAAACTCTATATAGTAAATACGGTGTATTCTACACCTATCATCAATCACTCTATTTCACCCTAGTAGTGGTAACAACTTGAATCGTGAGCCCCACCTAATCACTTAGAGAAATATATTTTAAAAAGAAAACAAAATAAAAACAGAAGTGAAAAGGACTCAACGAGATACGGAGAAACTACCATGTTATTTCTAACACCTGAGCTATGTGTTTTTATGAATAGACTCTTTAGATGTTTCCATCTAATCAGATTGGTTCCTCAACTCCTACAACCAAGATGCTTCCATCCACTTAGATTGGTTAGTGTCATCCTTAATAAACATAAATTTCTAGGCTCTGGAGTTTATTTATTGCAACTAAAAAGTTTCTCCCATACCCCTAAACTTAAATCTAACATTGTCCTCAATGTTCTAAAGATAAAATTAAAAGCATGAACAAGGAGAAACTGTTACCATTTGAAGTAAAAGAGTTAAGGAAAGATATTACCGTGTCGCATGAATATTGGGTTACCTCCCAAGAATTGCTAAATTTAAAGTCTTCAGCCAGACGTCTAATACCACAAAATGGAAAATTACGTTTCGAACCATATATTAATAGTCGAAACAACTGTGGATCAACAAAACCAAATAAAACTGCCAAAATTATAACACAAATGCATCGGATTAGAAAAATAAACAAACAGAGCACAACCTGATCTAAATTTTTTGCAAGACAACTAGGTTTATCTGTGGTGCCCACTTGGGCTGACAAATAGATTCATTCGAACAATAGGTCTCCAATAGATGGATTTCCTCTTGGACAATATCAGGAGGATCAGGTTGTGGAGTCGGAAGAGACTCAAGTAATACCTCAGGAACACTAGGCTCGAGTCCTAAGTTAAGGACTTTAAATGGGGATACATAACCATCACTACCCCCAAACTTAGGGTAATCAGTATTCTCAGATAAACCTCTAACTATTGCTTGAATTTACGGATCCTCGGAGTCTTTAAAATACTCAAGAGATTCTTCTAGATCATTACCCCCAAACTTAGGGTCAACATTACTCTCCGTAAGGCCTAGCACTATGGCTTGAATTTCAGGGTCCGTAGAGTCTTTAAAGTACTCGAGAGCTTCTTCTAGTTCAACAGTTTTGTCACCTAACTGACTTAAGAGAATTGTCTCATCAAATTCATCTAAGGAATCACCAAATAAAGTGTCGTCCCAATTATCCTGAATTAGATCCTGAACTAAAGTGCTAATCATATTCGCTTCCTCCAAGTCATCAGAAGGTTGTCTATTAACATTAAAGACATTTAGTTCAGTGGTCATATTACCAAAGGATATGTTCATAAGCCCGGTCCTACAGTTGATGACAGCATTAGATGTGGCTAAAAATGGGCAACCTAAAATCACCGGTATTTGAGCACTAGGGTCCTGAACAGGTTGAGTGTCTAGAACAACAAAATCCACTGGATAAATAAATTTATCAACCTCAATCAGTACATCCTCCATGACACAAAGAGGTACTTTTACAGACCTATCAGCTAATTGTAGGGTCATTTTAGTCGGTTTCAACTCACCAAGACTTAGCTGGTTGTACACATGGTACGGGAGTAGGTTAACACTGGCTCCTAAGTCAAGTAATGCTTTATCAACCATGTGATTACCAATCGTACAAGATATGGTGGGGCATCCAGGGTCTTTATACTTAGGGTTTGTTTGGTTCAGAAGGATTGAACTTACCTGACCAGCTAAAAAGGCTTTCTTATGGACATTAAGCTTACGCTTTCGTGTACAAAGATCCTTAAGAAAGTTGGCATAAGCAGGCATTTGCCTAATTGCTTCTAGTAAAGGTATATTTATGTTTACCTGCTTAAAAATCTCCATTATTTCGTTGAAAGTCGACTCTCTCTTAGTTGGAACTAACAACTGTGGATATGGGGCTCTGGGTACAAAATGAGATCTATCGGGAACCACATGGGCATCACTAGAAATTTTATCAGTCTCTTCAGCTAGTGGCTCCTTCTGGGACTCATCTTGGGAACTAGAATGGGAACTAGAAGGTGGATCTACGATATGTCCACTATTAGGAATGGCTACCTTATTGTCTACCGTTTTACCACTCCTAAGGGTTGTTCTGAGTTCACATGATTGAACTTTTTCTCTCTATAGGATACTTCATGAATTGCTCTAGTGTTGGGTAGTGGTTGATTGTGGGACTTTTCCTTTTCTCTTTCGCTCAAAAATTCTGCAATTATACTAACCTGATTTTTTAGCTCTGAAATAGCCTGAGAGTTTTCCTGTAAACCTTTCTCAACCGTTTGCTTAAACTCTTCAGTGTTATGAGATAAGATGGTCAGAGACTCTTCTAAGCTCATGATTTTCTTATCCGACAGGTTCTGATACTGCTCTGGCCCTAAATGGTTCTTAGTATACCCAAAACCCGGGAGAGTCTGAGAAATACTAGACTGACCTTGACTCTGGCCCTTAGACCAAGAGAAATTCGGGTGGTTTCTCCAACCAGGGTTATAGGTATCGGAATATGGATCAAATCTCTGACGGTTTTCAAACCTAGAGTTATTATAAAGAGCATTGGCTTGCTCTTCGTATATAGTATGGTGTGACTCTTGATTCATTTTTAAGGCTTCTAGACGCCTAAGAATATCTGATCCATAATCAACTCTATCGATCCTATGGATAGGATTTCTAGGTATTTCTGGTTCTCTCATTGAAGCCCATTGACGAGTCTTCTCAGCTAACTTGATGAACTCGTCAAAACATTCATTTGGGTCTTGATGTGTAAATTCTCCACCACTAATTGTTTCTACCTGCATACGGGTTTCACTATCAAGGCCCTCATATAAAATTTGGGCCATGTGGGCTTTTTTCAAAGCCGTGATGTGGACACTGGTATAACAATTCACTAAACCTTTCTACATAATCATGAAGCTTTTCACCTGATTTCTTCTTAAAGGTTTGGATAGACTGCCGAAAAGCTGCAGTCTTATGGTATGGGTAGAATTTCTTAACAAATGCCTCTACAAGACCATCCCAGGTGGTAATTGTTTTAGAAGGAATAAAATGATACCACTCTTTGGCTTTCTCATAGAGAGAGAAGTGAAACAAACGTAACCTAAGCACATCTTTGGAGACATTCGGATAGTTCATTGTGTCACAAATCATTTCAAAGTCTCTTATGTAGGTATACGGGTTCTCATTCTCTAATCCCCTAAACTTACGAAGCATGCCAATAGTCTCAGGTCTAATATCAAATTGGACCGTAGAAGCTGGTAGAACTACACCTGGGTCATGCACTACCCTAGATGGGTTCAAACGATCCCTAAGGGTTTTTATCGGGACCTCATCATCCTTTTCCTAAATCATTTTGGAAAAAATAGAAGTATTAAGGATATTTTCCTCACCGTGAGAAGAACGTCCAAAAATAGGACTTTCTAGATTAAGGTAGTCAAGATTCTTGTTACCTAAAATATCACTTCTAGGTTTTTCACGCATAAACCGTCCTAGAGCGTCTCTCTTACGTTCTGGCATACAAGAATTCAACAAAATGTGCACATGCAAATGTTGGGCTAACTAATTTAGGTAAGGTTGGGTTACCTACAGCGACATATACCCAAAGGTACGAGGCTGAGGTTTGTGGACTTTCAGCTGGTAAATCCCATAAGGCCCAAGGCACGGGTTCAGCTTACTAATCCACCAGTTTTCCTAAACTCGATAGTCTGATGAAGATGCAATTGGTGTGTGCTGTGTTTTTTATTTTTTTTTATAAATAAAGTACTAAAAATAAACACAAACAAATAAAATAAAATCACAAGTCCAAAAATAAATAAAGAAACTACTAAAATTAAGATGAAAGTCTAAAAATAAAAATCTTCAGTTTCTCCCTTTTTGTAAGGCAAGTTCAACTTTCCACGTTTCGCTTCAAGCAAATCCTGCACATCAAAAACAAAAATACCAAAGAAGTAAAATAATCTAAAAAATAATAATAAATAAAATATATACAAAACCTAAAAAAAAAAATGCAAAACCTAAAACCTAAACCTAAATACAAGTCCGCGTCGACGGCGCCAAAAACTGATGTAGTTTTAGAAGTGGTAAATATAGGGATTCGATTCTCGGACTTGGGAAGATATTGATTTTAGACTTAAAATTAATCTAGCAAATAAAACAAAGGATGATAACAATTTTGAGAGATTACTGGGAATCAGGATTTCACCGAACTCTTTTTCTATGGTTCAATATTAATTCTTAGACAATAACAGCTCCAAAAACAATAATTATTGACTCTTAATCTTTTCCAAGATAGATTTTATAAAACATTAATTGTAAATGGTAAGCATGGATTATCAAAACACCTAAGCTAAGCATAACCCATCACACTAAATCACAACTAATTAATTTAAAATCATAATTCAAATTATATTAATGCAAAAGTCGTAAAAAGAATTTTATAAAATTACCATAGTGTTGAGAATTGGCTTCCTCCGTCATCCCAGTGATGGGGTTTAGCTCCTCATGGTGAAAACACGTTCAAAATTGATATTCATAGCTCAAAAAGTGTTTACAAGAGGTGAAAAATAATAAATCAGTGAAATCGCAACGAATATAAGTGTTACAAAGACACTGTTACAGAGAACTATAAATATTTTGTGTAGCAGAATAAACGACCGTCTATATGAGTCTGTTCTTCGTGTTCTTGAGAACGACACTTCGAGCGTCGCTTCTTCGTCTTTTTTTCACCCTTTCTTTGCGTATTCTTCCTGCAACTTCTCTGCTTTGATTCTGCAGCCTCCAATCGACCCCAAAACTCCCGATTCCCCTAGATGGAACTCTTATGACTCGTATTTATACACAGCAGTCCATATCACCCGATTAAAATCCCAAAAATCTTCTTTTTCTCTCGTGCAAGTTATGACCCTTTTTTTATTCTTCCTGTTTCCTTCTTTACGCGTAGTATGAGCTGGAAACTCTCTTAAGGATAGCATCAAATCTTCATAAGATATTCTCTTCAGTTTATTTGCACGTCACTTCCAAAAATATACCAAACACAATCCGATATTAACTTACTTCCGTGTTTTGATGGAAGTCTGGTGAACTTCTTTTTTAATCTAATCCAACTTCGTTACCTTCCCGTATCATTGTGAACAATGAATCCAACCCAAATCCATGAAAAACACCAATAGAATCTCACCCAAACTCCCCGAAGCTTTCTCCTTCTCTTTTGTTTACGTGAGATAAATATGGAAACTTGATTTTCTTCAATTACAATCCACATACTAACCCTGTTTGGTCTCCACAACTTGACACCAGTCCATATCCATGTAAAAGTCCGACAAAATCTTCATCATTTTCTCGCCTGAAATTCTCTTGAATATCTATGATTCTACAACCAACTCTGATCGATCCAAAGACATATATCAGCCCTGTTATGCTCTAACAGTTCCGTCCGACAAGATTCTGCTATTTAATCTCTCCAAAACTCCCACAAAATTCAAACCCTAATCTACCTCGCGTCTGCAACAGTTTCCCGCCAATTCTGAAATTTTGAATTTGTGAAGAAGGTGCCCCTTATCCTGATCAGGGGTGCGAATAGTCATGGTGTGTAAATAGCAGTGAGATTGACCCATAGTAATTGAAGTGCCCCTTATCCAAACTGAGAGTCCGAATAGTAATTTTCTCCCACGAGCGCAAATACCACTTTTCGAGCCAATTTTCCCGCGAAAGCTTATTTCTCTAAAAACACCTACAAAAACATAAAATAATCAAATAAGTATAAAATCGAGCACTAACAATACACATAATTGAGATTAAAATAGACACATAAATGCGTCTATCAGTAACTAACACAAGGTTATGTATTGTGGAAGCACCTTCGCCCTACAACGTCATTATGGGACGACTATGGGTCCATCGATTACGAGGAACAACTTCGACATATCATCAGTACCTTCGATTCCCTACACCCATGGGTGAAATGGAAATCAAAGGTGATCAACAAGACGCAAGGATGTGCAACCTTGCAGAGGTCATACTCAACGAAGAAAGAGTTACTGCACAACAACACGAAAGTAAAAGACGAAGGGAAAATGCCAACGAAATGAAAGACGGAGGCTTCAAGGTTCCCGAAGTCCCTTCAGTTCAAGACGCAAGCACCTCCGCCACTCCGGTAGTGGACGTCTCTACCAAATGACAATTACAGAAAAGCGCTCCTTTAAGACCTCAGAAACAAACATTTTCGCAGGTGGAACCAATAAAGAAAATCAACATCGGAACGGAGACGGAACCAAGGATGATCAACATCGGAACTTTACTATAAAAGGACGAGGAGATGCAACTACAAAGGATACTCAGGGACTATGCAGACGTCTTTGCATGGTCAATGGAGGACATGCCAGGAATTGACCCGAATTTGGTCTCTCATCACCTTCGGCTCAAACCAGAAATGGCACCATTCAAACAACGAAACCGCAAGGTAGAAGACATCTACCAAGAAGAAGTGGAGAAGGAGGTGCAAAAGCTCCTAGATGCAGGATTCATACGAGAACTCAAGTATCCCACGTGGATATCCAACATGGTGATTATACCTAAGAAGAACGGAGGCGTGCGCATTTGCATCGACTTTAGCAATCTCAACAAATCGTTCCCCAAGGACAGCTACCCGCTGCCAAACATTGACCAACGGTTCAATGCAACCGAAGGTCACCAGAGACTATCCTTCATGGATGGATACTCAGGTTACAACCAAATCTCCTTTGCATAGGAAGACCAGGAACATAATACGTTCTTTACCCCCACGAGGCTTGTATTGCTATACAAGGATGCATATTGGACTAAAGAACGCGGGGGAAACATATCAGCGTTTGGTAGACAAAATATTTAATCCATGGATAGGAAAGATATTATACGTCTACGTGGAATACATGCTAGTTAAGAGAAAATAGGAGAAAAACCACCTGTCAGACCTAAGGGAGATATTTGAAGCCATGAGAAACCTTCACATGAAAGTGAACCCGGAGAAATGCACGTTTGGAGTAACCTCACGAAAATTCTTAGGATACTTGGTAACTAAGCGAGGAATAAAAGTGGACCCCGAAAAGGTTGAAGAAATAATGGAGATGCCATCTCCGCAAACACTAAAAGGAGTGCAAAAGCTAAATGGAATCTTAGCCTCCATGGGAAGATTCATAGCAAGATTATCGGACAAATACAAAGCATTTTTCGATACACTAAGGAAAGGAAGCAGGTTCATATGGACCACGGAGTGCGAGAAAGCTTTCCAAAAAATCAAGGAGTATTTGGCATCAGTACCCATCCTACAGAAGCCGGAGCCAGGTGAAATACTCACTCTATACATAGAAGCAACAAGCTACGTTGTAAGCGCATTGTTGGTACGAGACCAAGGGAAAGAATAAAAGCCCATCTATTACATCAGCAAAACACTCAGTTCAGCGGAGCGTAACTACACCAAGGTGGAGCAACTTATATATGCCTTAGTAATGGCAACACAAAAACTAAGGATATATTTTGACGCACATACCATCTGAGTCTTCACGAAGGCTCATATAGGTCAAATCCTCGATAGCACGGAGAAAATTGGAAGGGTGGCAAAATGGAATGCCATGATCAAACAGTTCCACATAATCTTTGAAACTAGGAAGGCTGAGAAATCACAAATCATAGCAGACTTTCTGGCTGACCTACCTCTCAGCGACGAGGCAGAGATAGAGGACATCCCAGGAATGAAGGAAGACAAGCAAGAACCAGAAGATCTACTTGAACCTCAGAATTCACGAAGATGGGGGATATTCGTAGATGGCTCCTCCGATGGAGAAGGAGCATGCATAGGGATTGTAATAACAACCCCCACCGGAGACCGAAACATCTACGCATTTAGGTTAGGATTCGAACAATACACCAATAACATCACATAATATGAGGCGGTCATACATGGTCTATGCTTGGAACGGGAGCTAGGCTTATCAGATGTTCGGTTGACTAGTGACTCACAGTTGGTCACTAGAAAAATCGAACTCAAATACCAAACTTTGGATCCAGTGTTATCTTCGTACCTAAAGCTAGCTCAGGAACATGCGTCAAAGATCAGCAACGTAGCATTCAGGCATGTATGTCGAAAAGACAACAGACACGCATATGCCTTAGCATTCATATCCTCTATGCTAAAAGACAGAAATACCACCGACGTACAAATTGGAAGGATATATGATCATTTGATAGAAGGACCCATCTCAGACACTGAGGAAGCTTTGGCTGTTAAAACTCGGTCCATGAGATAAACATACAAAGGAGAAACAAACAAAGAAATAAAAGAATCAGATGACGAAGCTGAAGAATCTGACAGAGACCAATCCATGTCAGACGAAGGCAACAAAGACGAAGCATAAGATGATTGGAGGATTCCAATCCACCAATACCTTGACAAAGGTACCTTACCAGCCGATGTTAAGGAAGATCGGAAGATCGAATCAAAAGTAGCAATTAATGTAAAGCTTCGTGATGGAATACTGTATAGGAGGTCATTTCTCGGACCTCTAATGCGGTGCCTCTCACGAATGAAGGAAAATTCTCCACGATATACACAGCGGAGATGCAGGCAACCATAGCGGAAGAAGATCCTTAGCGGTCAAAGCCAAAATGCAAGGATACTATTGGCTAAGCATGGACGAAGATTCAAAGAACGTGGCTAAGCAATGTAAAAGATGTCAACGCTTTGCCAGGAAGATCAAAGCACCAGCAACGGAGCTCAACTCATTCATCAGCCCTTGGCCATTTGTCAAATGCGGGGTTGATATTGTCGGACCCTTGATAGAGGGACCTCGAAAAGAAAATACCTTATTGTGGCTACGGATTACTTCACCAAGTGAGTGGAAGCAAAGCCTTTGGAAAAAATTAGGGACACATATCTCTTTAAATTCTTGTTTGAGCAAATTATTTGGAGGTTTGGAATACCATCTTCCATAGTCTTAGACAACGGCAAGAAGTTGCAAGGAAAGAACATTGACATGCTATTTGATACCTTCAACATTCAGAAGAACAAGTCCACTCCTATATACCCTAAGAGCAATGGATGTGACCAAAAAAACCATAACAATGAACTTAAAGAAGAAGCTATGAGCATACAAGAAGAGGTGGTGTGAACAACTGCACAACTTCCTATGGGCCTATCGAACTACAAAAAGGTCAACTACGGGGGAAACTCCATTCTTGATGACCGACGGAGCCAAAGCAGTCATCCCAACGGAGATAGTATTTCTAACAACAAAAACGGAGGCATGTGAGAAGAATCTAACAACATACTCGATGTTAGAAAAGCTAGACGACCTTGAAGAAATAAGGGAGGTAGCTTTGCAAAAGATGGTAAACTATCAACGAAGGCTAGCTCGGAAATACAACAAGAGAGTCATCCCTCGGAACTTTGTGGTCAAAGAATATGTATTACGTCAGATACCACCGTATCAAATAAAGAAGGAGTATGGCAAGCTAGCTCTGACATGGGACGGTCCCTACATCATACATGACATTGCCGGAAAAGGGTCTTACTACCTAAGGACCCCCAAAGGTAAAGTATTACAATATCCCCGGAATGCAATGTACCTAAAAAAGTATTACCCGTAAGACAATGGTGATTACTCAGGAGAAAAAAGGAACGGGCATTAGCCTACCATGTTCTATCCCTGATCCAAGGTATTATAAACCTTATTAATCAATGAAAGAAACCTTTTGCTAAAGAATTAGTTCTGATTAAAACAATTGGGTTAGAATAGACACCCTCCGTCGGGATTAACGATGAGGCAACGCAAGGCATAACTGCGCATATGTCTCGGATCCTCGGGGTGAAGGGTCCTTTCATGAGGCATAAGAAAAAATAAGATATCCCCTATAGAGATACCTTGTCGAAGTAAAGCAGTCCTCGCGCTGAACGCGTAGGGTTACAGGAAAACTATTGCCCACGTAGGAACCCTCGCCACCACGGTACCTTCTGGCCAAAGGATACTTAGGTAGGACGATGAATGTTCCACTAAAGGTTAAGCATACCTTAGCACCTTATGATAACTTGATTTTGCCATCAATTAGACACAATACGTCTATAAACAAAACATCCATGCAATAACATAAGTGAAATAATAGTTTTACCAAAATATGTCTGACATGTCTTAAAAGTTTTAGATAACAAGGGTTCAAACCGTCACAAAGTATTGTTTCAAATAAGGGAGACATCACAAAGGCCACCTCAACTGAGGGCATAAAACAAAGCTGGATACGACATAATCAAGGATAAGGAAGACGAGGAAAGACAACTTTGTCAGCTTGGCGTTCAGCTTCCGCGAAGGCATCATTGATGTAATCAATGGACGAGCGCTCGAACTGCACCTTCATTTGGGAAGCCTGAGTCTCCAAATCAGAAGCCGACTTTCGACGAAGCTCCATCACCTGGGCACTGAGCTGGTCATTAGCCTGCTAAAGTGACTCGGCTTTGAACTTCACAGGAGCATCAAATTGGCGAGATATCTCCAACGAAGATACTTGACCCTCAAGACGGTTAATCTTGGCATTTGCTCCTACAAGTTGCTCCTAGAGACCTGCGGATACGAGAAGGATAAGCAACGGGCAAAGGCAACAAAAGGGCACAAAGAATGCTATGGGAATAAAAGAACCCTAAGCTACCTCCATCATGGCTAAGGGATTCTTCTATACTATGCTAGGATTCGGCAAGATCTACCTCAGTAGGATCAAGATCCTCCACAAGGGTGTCTCGTTTGGTCCGGAGATCCTCAACATCGATCCGGAGCGAAGCATTCTCAGAGAATAAAACCCGGTAAACATTCTCTAACTCTTCCAATATCTTAACCAAAGATGCATGGGACATGGAGGAAGGCACGAAACTAGTCTCAATAAGTTTGTTCTTAAGAGAACAGACCTCAGAAGACAAAACGTTGCGTTCTACAGTAACCTTAGCTAAGGAAGTGTAGGCATATTCGAAATCCACATGATATTTTTTATGGAAGATTTCTTGAGCTGATAAGCGTTTCTCAACTAAGGCAATATCCTCCTTTTGCTTGAAAATGAGACCCTCTTTCCACTTAAGGGCTTCGTCACATTCTTTACGGAGCGAAGAAATCTGCTTCACAAGATCTGCGTTATGAACAGATTCAAGAGAAATTTGGCCTCGTTATGAACAATCATGTTCATCAACCTGTCAGACTTATTATGATAATACCAAACATCGGAGGTCAACTTGGCCACCTGCTCCTGGAGATGTCTAAGATCACGAGGGCTACCAGCTGACAGGCGTATGTTGTCTCAGGACTATACTACCAAACAAAAAAGAGACAAAGCTAAGGAAAAGAAGAAACGAACCTATGCCTTTGGAGGATTCAGCAGCCAGAGCGGAATTAGCGGACTTACGACCATCCTCAGCAAATTTTGCAGCGTTATTCACTTTCTCAAGGGACAACAAGCAAGCCTCTAGGGACCTCTGAGTTTTCCTCGGTTCGCTCTCTAGCAAAGGTATCTTGGCAGCGGAATCAGCATCACTACAAGAAGTTTGTTGTGCGCTAGCAAGGGTATAATCTTAGCCCTATAAAACCTAAACAAGGTGCGGACAACATCAATTCATGTGTGATAGACGCATTTATGTGTCTAAATTGTCCTAAATGTTTCGTATTGTTAGTACTCGTTTTTGTCCTTATTATGGTATTTTGTGTATTTGTAGGTATTTTTTGGAAATAATATTTTTTGGAAAATTCGGCTCGAAAAGTTGCCTTGAACACCCCGGAGGACATTTACTATTCGGACTCCCACTTTGGATAAGGGGTAACCCAATTACTAAGGGGCACCCCAGGGAGCCAACTGCTATTCGCACCCCCGGTTTGGTTAGGGGGACACCTGCTTCTCCATTTAAAAAAAATAGCTTTGGCGGGAACTTTTGCAAACACACTTTGGCATTAGGAATCGGATTTTTGGAGGAGATTTAAGGAGATTCAATGGCTAAAATTTCGTGGGATGACTTGACTAGGCCTAACAGGCTTAGTTTGAGTCTTTGCCTCCTAAAATTGGCTAGATATCTCGGCGTGAGGTAAAACAGGGTCCACAAGAATATCGGATTTTCAATGTTGTTTTCCCGTGTTTATTGTGATATATACGGTGGATGGACCGATGTAGAACGTGAAAATAGCATGTTGGGTGTGTGTCGACATCGCATACACTTGAAGAAGGAATAAAATCTTCACAAAGGAAGGAAATTATCGCGTGGAGAATAAAAACAATAATGAAGAAGATACGGGAATTAAACTCGAGTTATGTTGATCATGTGAGTATAAATAGGGTGGCCGAGGTTCGAGAAGGGTATGGAGAGTTTTGGGAGAAATTAGAACGCTACAAGAGCCAAGAAAAATCGAGTTGCGGGATTATTCTCTGCTGCTGCACAAGAACACGAAGAACGGACCGCCGGAGGCAGTCGTTCTTCTACAAAGTGTCTACGACACTTAGTCGAGGGTCGTAATACGGAGGGGGCAGACTTAAAAGAAGTAACGGTTTTATCATTCCTTGTAACAGTATTTGCAACACTTATAATCGTTGCAAACACTTGATTTTCATCATTTTCTCAATTTCATCATTTGTACACCTCCTTTGAGCAATAAAAATGGATTTTGAGCGTGTTTCCAACATGATGAGCTAGAAACCCATCAACTGGGACGACGGAGGAAGACAAATTTCATACATGGGTAATTTTAATTAATTCTTTATTTGACTTTTGCACTAATTAAAATAGAATTATGATTTGATTAAATTGGTTGTTATTCAATTAGATAGGTTATGCTTTGTTTAGATAATCTATGCTTAGGGATACAATTAATCTTTTGAGAGTCTACCTTGGCAAAAATAAGAGTCGGTGTTATTTTGTTTATTGAGCTTTAATTGTTGAGAATAAATAAATTGAACCTTTTGTTATGAGTTTGGCCGAATCACGAGTCCCAAAGACATCTCTCCATCTTGTGACAATATTTGTATATATTTTTCTTTTATTTTAGTTTATTAAATCCTAAGATCAATTTCATCAAGTCCGAGTGAACGACAACCTTACTACCACTTTCTACAACATTATTGAGTCACATCAATTTTTGGCGCCGCCGACGCGGACTTGTGTATAGATTTGTTTTTAGGTTTTATTTTTCTTTTTATTATTTTTGTTCTTTTTTACGCGTTTTTGGTATTTTCTATTTGCTTTGATTTGGTGCGAAGCTTATGAGAAAGAAAAAGTTTTGAAAAGTAAAGCGAAGCCAAAGAAGGAAAGAAGAGAGAAAATCCAAAGGAGTAAAGAAGAATATTTTTGTATATAGTGTATTTTTTTTTTCTTAGAAACTGTAATTAGGTAATTATTTTTGTAATTTTTACTTTTATTTTTGAACTTTATTTTTTTTTGGACTTTTGGACATTTTTTTTTTTAAAACCCTAAGGAAGGGTTATTTAAATATTAACTGCACAGGGAAGGACGACGATTACGATATCGTCTCAGCCCCTCGGGTTCGTACATGACATAGGAGTCGTGGCCCGAGTCGACTTCAACGGTTCATCCCCCGTCTGGAACGGGAGGTAAGAATTCTAAACACCCGCGAATCCCCTGTCAGCGGGTTTACTGGATGATTTCGTGTGAATATATGTCGAGGAACTGAATCTGGCTGCTTTAATTTCCTAGTAAAGGGCAAGGACTGGCCATACAAGATAAGAGTTCGGATTTCATCACCGTTTTCTTCTTGCCCGCCTTAGGAAAACGAAACCAAACACGAACCTAAGCCTAAAATTTTGACTAGAACGAGACCTATAGGGTAACGAGCTTAATAGGAAAGTCGTTCGAAAAATATTGGTTACTCTTTTGAGCATACTTCGAAGTTCATGATGGTTTCTGTGAAGTTGAATGCGTGACTGCGCCGCCTTGTAATGCGGTGAGGCCTTGGGTATCAAAGCTCCACGCAGCTTCCCTCGCCTCTATTCAACTTACTTAAACTCGGATTGATTCCAGAGGGGTTTGCTCAGATTGTAACGAATTCCCTTTCGAAGGATTAGAAGATGGTCTAGAAAACAATCTAAGTGGAGCCATCATGCTTTTTTGTTTGCTAGAAATCATTAGGTTTGTTGTGGTCGAGTCAGCCTTGTTTGTGCTTGTGTAGAATTCCCTTGCAGTTAGGATGTCAAACTGGTATTACAATATCCATCACAATGAATATGAATATCCAACTGAACAATTTGGACATCACTCTTTTTATGACCATAGTGTGAATAGTGGTTGGGAACGCCAAACTTTTGAAGGTTATGGGTCATACCATGGTGATCCCAATTACTATCCACACGCCACCCGGTCGTGCGAGCAAAATTCCTCTCTAATAGAGTCAACACGTAAGTTAGCTGAGACGACACGTAAGTTCGCAGAAATGAATAACTTAGTTATGGACGAAAGCAATGCAACGAGTGAAATTTCTTTCCTAGATACATTAAGGAAGTCATGTGAGTCGAGTCACGATACATTAAGGAAGTCATGTGAGTCGAGTCACGATACCATAATGAAGTCATATGAGTCGATTCGAAAGCTTTTAGAGGCCCAGAACGGAACTTAATATTAGTGTTTCCAATAGTACCCCTGAAAATGAGGATAGTTATTTACATAATCAAGATGATGAGGATAAAATTGGTAACACTACTTGTCTAGATGAGGTTCAACCATTTTCATATTATTATAATGATGATTATGATGAGGATAGTGTTGATGAAGAATTTGAAATAAATAGGCATAGTGATCAGGAAATTGTTACCCCAATTGAGCTTTATAACGATAATATTATTTCTAGTTCAAATCCAAATAATTTTAATAATTATTCACCTATTCAAAAGGATGAGGATTTGACTAGAGATACCCCGTTTTTAGACGATGTAGTATTTCCTTTTGATTACGAAGCCAAGGATGGTTTAGAGGAACGAGTATATTTTGAGTCTAGCGATTTAGAAAAAATAGACTTAGAAAAAGAAAATGAACTCGTAGAGATGAGTGAGGATGTACCTGACTTAGAAGAATCAATTGACCATTTTCAGGAATTAGATGACCTTGAAATTAGGGAAGTTGTGACTAGTCTTTCTAGAGACACTGAAAACTCTAAGTTTGGGGGTGATTATCATTCTCCATGTACCTTAACTCTTAGAAAGGTCCCTAACTTGGGACTTGACATATGTGCCTCAACCATTTTAAAAGATTATCTTCATACACTTTTTCCTGAACCTAGTTGTGTCCATAAAGAAGTTCAGTTGTTAGAAACCCATCCTCTGGTTGATGTGGTTAACCCAGGCTATGATACCACGATTGACTTTGTTTTCCCACCAAAAACCTTCCTTCCAATTGTGGGAACGTATAAGTTTCAGATGTGTCAATTATTAAGTTTTGAGACTAAACCTAATTACTTTAGGATATTAGGGTCGACACATTTGCTTAAGGAAGACCACCAATCTTATTGTGGTCAGCTGTGTAAGTCAAAACTGATTGACTTAGAGGATCCTCAATTATTCAGGTTATTATTATGTGCTTCTAAGTTTTTATTTGAGTTTTTCCAGACTCTAGAACCTGAACATTCGGATCTAACTCATGAGGAAACGCAACCCATGAAAATATGTTATCTAGACCCTTTTATAAAGCCCGAACCCGAACCACAACTAGATGTAGTTGTCTTAAACAAAAAGATAGATAAGGGTGTATTGGATATCTTCCTGGTCTGTTGCAGTCTCCTCTTCTTGTGGTTAGCACTTTTTGATCCGGATGACCCAGCAGCTTATTCCTATTCTTTACTATATGATTCTTCGAGGTGACTAACCCTTTCCAATGTCCTGGCTGAAGACTTTAAACTTAGCACTTCTTGGGAGGTAACCCATGCTCTTGCAACACGGTAATATCTTTCCTTAACTCTTTTACTTCAAATGGTGATTTCTCCTTGTTCATGCTTTTAATTTTATCTTTAGAACATTGAGGACAATGTTAGATTTAAGTTTGGGGTATGGGAGAAACTTTTTAGTTGCGATAATTAAACTCCAGAGTCTAGAAATTTATGCTTATTAAGGATGGCACTAACCAATCTAAGTGGATGGAAGCATTTTGGTTGTAGGAGTTGAGGAACCAATCTGATTAGATGGAAACATCTAAAGAGTCTATTCATAAAAGCACGAGCTCGGGTGTTAGAAATAACATGATAGTTTCACCATATCTCGTTGAGTCCTTTTCACTTGTTTTTATTTTGTTTTGTTCTTTGTAAACTATGTTTCTCTAAGTGATTAGGTGGGGCCCACGAATCAAGTTGTTACCAATGCTAGGGTGAATTAGAGTGATTGAGATACAAAAAAAAAAAAAAAAAAAAAAAAAAAAAAAGTGAAAAAAAAAAAAAAACAAAAAAAAAAAAAAAAAAAAAAAAGAGACAGACCATCAGACCAACCGGAATAAATTTAATAAAGTCGACCACTGGAACCCTTGTATATGCCAGTTGTGTTGACCTAGAGTTAGGATTATCGACCACCGGTTCCCTTGTATATGCCGGTGTGTTGATATTAGTCGAACTAATATCTCTCCCATTAGGATAGGTTCATTTTGGCGGAGGCCTTCTTACCAGATATGGGAAACACCGTTCACTTAGTAAACATCAAAACCATCTATGTTTTTCTCTATATCCATCTTCTTGATCTATCCATGTGATTAGTTTTGACTCCGAGTATTGATGTCCATAGTGCGACTATCTGAGTAGAGCTCTGTGACTTATATATGAATTTTAGTATGCTTGAGTGCAAACTCGTGTACAGCAATTGGAATTTCGCATCAGGGTACTTCCTCCTGTAGTCAATAAGTATGCCAACCAAGGAGATTCTTTAGTGCCTTCCAAGGTTCTGCGTAGATAGCTAGGGTCTGGAGTAAAGGTTTTGTGGGTACACCTCTGGTAAACCCTCCGGAGACAACACTCCGCCACTAGGGCCACCTAGGGGTTCAAATGAATTTTATTTTCTAGAATAAATTTGCTCGAGGACTAGCAAATAATAAGTTTGGGGGTATTTGATAGACGCATTTATGTGTCTAAATTGTCCTAAATGTTTCGTATTGTTAAGTACTCGTTTTTGTCCTTATTATGGTATTTTGTGTATTTGTAGGTATTTTTTGGAAATAAAGATTTTTGGAAAATTCGGCTCGAAAAGTTGCCCGGAACACCCCGGAGGACATTTACTATTCGGACTCCCACTTTGGATAAGGGGTAACCCAATTACTAAGGGGCACCCCCAGGGAGCCAACTGCTATTCGCACCCCCGGTTTGGTTAGGGGGACACCTTCTTCTCCATTTCAAAAAAAACAGTTTTGGCGGGAACTTTTGCAAACACACTGGCAGATTAGGAATCGGATTTTGGAGGAGATTTAAGGAGATTCAATGGCTAAAATTTCGTGGGATGACTTGACTAGGCCTAACAGGCTTAGTTTGAGTCTTTGGCTCGTCTAAAATTGGCTAGATATCTCGGCGTGAGGTAAAACAGGGTCCACAAGAATATCGGGTTTTCAATGCTGTTTTCCCGTGTTTATTGTGATATATACGGTGGATGGACTGATGTAGAACGTGAAAATAGCATGTTGGGTGTGTGTCGACATCAGCAGACACTTGAAGAAGGAATAAAATCTTCACAGTGAAGGAAATTATCGCGTGGAGAATAAAAACAATAATGAAGAAGATACGGGAATTAAACTCGAGTTATGTTGATCCTGTGAGTATAAATAGGGTGGCTGAGGTTCAGAGAAGGGTATGGAGAGTTTTGGGAGAAATTAGAACGCTACAGAGCCAAGAAAAATCGAGTTGCAGGATTATTCTCTGCTGCTGCTGCTGCACCAAGAACACGAAGAACGGACCACCAGAGGCAGTCGTTCTTCTACAGTGTCTACGACACTTAGTCGAGGGTCGTAATACGGAGGGGGCAGACTTAAAAGAAGTAACGGTTTTATCATTCCTTGTAACAGTATTTGCAACACTTATAATCGTTGCAAACACTTGATTTTCATCATTTTCTCAATTTCATCATTTGTACACCTCCTTTGAGCAATAAAAATGGATTTTGAGCGTGTTTCCAACATGATGAGCTAGAACCCATCACTGGGACGACGGAGGAAGACAAATTTCATACATGGATAATTTTAATTAATTTTTTATTTGACTTTTGCACTAATTAAAATAGAATTATGATTTGATTAAATTGGTTGTTATTCAATTAGATAGGTTATGCTTTGTTTAGATAATCTATGCTTAGGGATACAATTAATCTTTTGAGAGTCTACCTTGGCAAAAATAAGAGTCGGTGTTATTTTTTTTATTGAGCTTTAATTGTTGAGAATAAATAAATTGAACCTTTTGTTATGAGTTTGGCCGAATCCTGAGTCCCAACACATCTCTCCATCTTGTGACAATATTTGTATATATTTTTTTTTTATTTTAGTTTATTAAATCCTAAGATCAATTTCATCAAGTCCGAGTGAACGACAACCTTACTACCACTTTCTACAACATTATTGAGTCACATCAATGTGCAAAGCTGCAAACAATGGAAGAAAGCCATTACAAGAACTGAGTTATAAGCAAACTCAAAAAGAGATTTGGGGACTCATTATGAGTAACCATATTCACTCATATATCGGACTTCGTTTGTCGGTATTAAGGTCAAATCAGTTATTCGCTCCCAAAAGGTGTCTAAAAACCTACCTGAGCTACCAGCTAGAAGGCATATATCACCACAAGGCGAACAAAAGCGGACAAATACGTTTTGACGTATATGAGAAGAACAATTACAAAGGAACAAAGTCTACAAAGGGCATCCCATTAAAAGAAGACTCCCAATGCAAGCATACATCTAACACTGAAAGAAGGGATCCATAAACGCATATACTTTTCCTTTTAAAAGCAACGAGAACCATCCTTCTAAAATAAAAAGGGGGCAAGCATACATCAACCACATTCAAGGGAGGTACAATTCTAAAGTATCAAGGTAATCCGCAAAGCACTAAATATCACTCCAAAACATCAAAAGGAAACATTTCGGTTAAGAAGAAGAAGGAGATCCTAAGCCACAACTAACGACATCTCTTAAACCATGCTCAGAATCGGAAAGTTCCTCCATAGCCGAAGTGTCACATGAGGACCGGAGAACACGCCAGAAATCACCAATATATTGCACCACCCTTCGAGAAAGCGCCCTGTCCACAGCACGTCCAACCATCTCAGGCTATACGAGAACACAGGCGTAAGACAAGAAACACAAGCAGGGCATCAAAAGGTGTAAAAACGCTAAGATAGGATCATATAAAAACGCTAAGATAGGCTCAATCACACCAAGCGAATTCCTTCTCTTCGTTTTCCTGGAAGCCACGGAGTTTCCAACAGAGCCAGGAGCAGTCCTAGTATCAGAATCCGGAGCAGTCCCAGAAGAAGATGTAGAGGCAAGCTGCAGAACCTCATAGACGCGTAGCAAAACGAGGGAAAAAAATAAACCTCTGCAACAGACGAAGGTTACAAGGACGATGGTTACCTCAGGCTGATATCCATCATACTTAGCAGGCAGAGAAGAGGTCATACGGGGGACGAGGAGATCTGCGGTGGTAAAACCAAAGACCCAAGTACCCGTCATAAGAAAATGGGTATGCGCCCAGCACTTATCGCGACCAATACGAATACAGCCTGGCAATTCAAAAGGATAGAAAAGATCATCAATAACAACTTCGTCTACCTCAGCTTCCACGGATACCTCATGCCCTCAATATCCTCAGGGGATGGAGAGGGCATAGCATCAGGATGATCCATTCACGGAGGTGGCTCTTTCAACAACCTAGGCCTTGGATCCTTACGCACAGGCTTATTCGGAGATCTCCTAATTTCTAGCACCAGCAGTAAGAACACATAACCTCAATAATGGCGGACCGAAATTACAGTCGGCTCAAAAACATGATTGGGGAAAAATTAATGATACTTTGGGCATGGGTTTAACAAAACCAACCAAAGGAAATGATTTCATCCTCCCAATAAACGATGGAGTACGGTTAATCGCTACATTCAAAAATTTGCAGGTAAGAAACAATCATGATATATCCATGGTGAAAACGCAACACGGAGACAAACCCAAGTTCTCATATAACATGGAGAGACAGAGAAGAATCGAAATTCTCACATGCAAATACAACAACAACTTCGAATAATCAAAGAAGTAGAAACAGAACTAGGCATGAAGGATACAGAAGGCTACATCAAAATCAAAGACAAGTGTATACTAAACTGATTAATGGCGAACGAGCGTGAGCTTTTGGGAGTCGATGGAAAACCAACATTGGAAATCGGAAGACAAAGGAAATCTCCGTGAAAGGGAAAGAGAGCGACAGTTCGAAATAAGGAGAATGAAATTCCTTCTTTATTCTCTTCTTATAGGCGGCTTGAGATGTAATGACCCTTCCCTCCACCGATAGTGTCCCCACTTATCCACTGCGGTCATCCGGCAGTGTGGGGTTTTCAACGGGCATCGCTGCGGTAATCCAGCAGAAACTTCCATATGGTCACCCATCTCTGGATTACTCCCACCCTAGCACGCTTAACTATAGAGTTTTCTGCCAACTAGCCAATGTGCTTAAAAGGCCTCGGTGTTAGGAAAGGACAAATCAGACCGAATGGAATATAAGTAATGATTTGTCCTTTCCTAACACCGAGGCCTTTTCAGCATAATTGGCTCCAGAGTTGGCAGAAAACTCTGTAATTAAGCGTGCTCGGGCGGGAGCAATACAGGGATGGGTGACCTCCCGGGAAGTTGGCAGCTTGGACAACCACAGCGATGCCCGTTGAAAACCCCACACTGCCGGATAACCGCAGTGGCTAAGTGGAGACAGTATCGGTGGAGGGATGAGTCATTACATGAGAATCCAAAAATTTTGATGACCCGAGATTCAAGGGGAAGTTATTGCATGAAAGGACACACGGGGACCACCCAACCGGTATGTGCAAATATGGCGGTGTTATGGACGTTTTTTCTTCCAATCCCATCAGACGGTAGAATATGAAAGAAAAGGGGCAAACTATGAATATCAATATTCTGCGGAGCACGTGTCACGGCTTCGGTGGTTGCATGCAAGATAACTGTGTATCCCTCGCTATACATAGGAACCTAAGTAGCAGAAGACACCTTCGCATATCTACTTTATCTTATCCCAGGAAGGGATACCTCGACGGTCAAGATAGAAAAGTAGAAGCCTAGTCTAGAGAGAGGCAGCTGGCGAAGGGACGGAGGTAGATGAAATATCTAATCAGCATTAAATACACAAATCTCTTATCTACACGCTTAATCAAAGCAAGTGGATAGAGATGATGTGGCAGAGTCTGACTAGCAAAGGTTAGCGGTGTACGAAGGTACAATATGTACTAAGTCTGGAAAGTTCTCGAAGAAACGTGGGTCAGCTGAGGTGGAAGAGTCCGACTAGAGAAAGCAAGCGATGAACGGAGGTACCATTTGTATGAAAGGTATATCAGGGAATGATGGATCCAAAGACAGCAAAGATATACCTGGAGCAGAATGGGTTATAAATACCAAGCTTCACCAACAAACCAGGGGCATTCAATATCTAGGAGAAGAAGATCTAGTCTTAAGCTTATACCTCTTTAATGTTTAGAACTTAAGTATTTACTTCAACTTGAGTTCTCTCTATTACTTTTAGAAGCATTTAAGATCTTTATAACCACCACAACTTAATACAAACAATCACTCATTACCCCGTGGGACGTAGAAAAAGTTGAACCATGCACGTAATCTCTTGTGTCTCGTGATAACTTAGTAGCATTTACATTATATTTGTGTTCTTCGTTATTATTGTGATCTTGAATACCTTTTATTACTTAACAACATCAGTTCAGTAGAGATATCAATACTACTTTGTATCCGATTCTCTGAGCTGTATACATTACGTAGACTATGGGAAAATTAGTAGTCACAATGCGAACGAGTACGCATACTTAAGTACACTTCCAAACTCAGCAGAAATTCCCGGACCCAAACCTTACGCCAGTACGCGTACCGGTATGTGTACTAGGATCTCGGACTTTCACAAACCAACATGTACGCATACGAGTATGCATACTATGGTTCCCGGACATGGATTACATATATGAAAGTACACATACTATTCTTCAAAGCAATTTTCAAGTGATAGAAAGATCAATACGAAACATTCCGAGTCTACATCAAATGACTGTCTCACACAAATCATGTAAGATGTTACCAGGAAATTTTCACATGATCATCTTTTGACTTTCGTCAAGAATATAAGATGAACTTGGTTAAAGCGAAAGCTTACCAACACATATTTCGAGAAATATGTAAGCGAGTTAAACTCAGTTCGAAATATCAAATGTGCATAATTGAAGTCTATATAGCTATACGAATTTTGTCTCAAATAGGAGATAGAGTAGATAGACTTTTGAGTGATAGATGAGTTCAAGTCTCCATATACCTTTTGTCGATGAAGTTCCACAAGCTCCCCTATGTAGTTCTTCGTCTTCAATAGATGAACGCCGTGAAGTCTAAGCTCAACTACACTTTCTAACATAATCCGATACTTAGATATAAGCAGACTAGAAATCAAAACTTATAGTTTTGGCAACTAAACTTGAAAAACAAGCTTGAGATAGCAACGCTTGCGAGTTCGACCGAGCAGTGCTCTAACAATCTCCCCCTTTGTCAATTTTAGTGACAAACTATCAATACATATGGATTACAAAATAAATAAACTTTGTAGCTTCTCATCTAAATATTTGATCTCCTTGGTTCTTCAAAATTACTCGAAGTCTTCGTCACTTCCAAGTACTGTAGTGATTCTGAACGTGTTCAACTAAGCATCAATGTTGTTGAAAATCTGTATCTATAACAATGAGAAAACAGTTGCTCTCAACCATTGTTATACAGTGTCATAGTATTACTACACAACATCAAAGTTCCGTTGTATCACAACTTTGGCAACAATACTATGGTGATATGTAACACTCCCCCTTAGTCAATATTTCATCTCACAGGAAAACCTTACATAATGATACGTAAACCATATGTATTTGTAGTATGAGCTACACATTAATTCTCCCCCTTTTTGTCAACAAAAATTGGCAAAGGTACGAAAACTAGTGGGATCCTAATGAAATTTCCATAGAGATACTTCATGACCAAAAAAGAACAACATATCAACTTGTTTAGATGCAATCATATAGCCGAAACTAAATGCATTCATCAATGAGTTTATAAAGATACAAGATAACCCCTATAATATTCCACAACTGCACTCCCCACAAATATTTGGCAATTAAGCACAAGTTCAATTAAGATTAGATTAGATTAGTTGTGTAGATCGGCATCAATATAATTCTTTGTGATTAAAAGTATTGATTGCAAAATCTTAACAATTAATTTGGTAATTGATAATAAGATAGATCTAAGAACCTGACAAAGGAGTTTATTGAGATAAACAGAAGAGCCTTTGTCGAACTCACATCACTTGGTTGAAAAGAGTTGCTACCAAACATATTTGTTGTTCCTTTACTGTTTGGAGTACGAAACAAAGGAATTGTTCCAAGTACGTGACTTATTCATAAGTTGGAGGCGTGGGAATACCTACGGAACTAGGTGAACTATAGGTTTAGTTGCTTGGTCTCAACTATAAGGAGTTAGTTTTATTTTGTATAGCGGCTTAATCCTGAGAGTATTCAATTCTGGACAAGGTCCCGGGGTTTTTCTGCATTTACGGTTTCCTCGTTAACAAAATCTTGCTGTGTCATTTACTTTTATTTTCCGCAATTATAATTGTTGTTATTATAATTTAAAGTAAATTACACAAACGTTAATTTCTATTTACTTGATAAGTAATCCTATTGTGTTTGGTTAAGTCTGAATCTTTTATCAAGTAAACATACTTCGTTGTTGTATTGTATCGATCTCATATCCATAGATAATCACATGAAGTGTGTACCGATTAGTTGTATTGTGTCGACTCAGTCCATAGACAATCACTTTCGGGTAAAGGACTTATAGGTGGAAAAGTTTTATATTGAGATATATTTGGGTACCCTCGTCTTTTCACAAGATATTGTGGAATCACAAACGATGATACGAAGATGTTTGTGACTACTTTTTATCTTGCCTATCGGAGATTAATCTCGAGCCAATCTTAGAGAAGATAGTACTCAATCACGATAGAAAAAAGCAAGATCAGATCACGCAACTACATAGAAAATAGTTGGGTCTGGCTTCATAATCCCAATGAAGTCTTCAAGTCGTTAACCTATAGGGTTTCGTGAAAAACCTAAGGTTAAGGAGAATCGACTCTAGTCGCAACTAGTATCACACAGGATGTGTGGGGATTAGGTTTCCCAGTTGCTAGAGTTCTCCTTTATATCAGGGTTTGCAATTAATGTTACCTTGGTAACAAAGCATTCAATATTCACCGTTAAATGAAAACCTAATTAGACTCAAGATAATATCTTTCAACCGTTAGATCGAACTTAGCTTGTTATACACAAATGAAATGTACCTTCATTTAGATATGAGTAACCGTACCTAAACGTGTACACCTTGTTTCCTCAACAATAATTAACCGAAGTTAGCCATATGAACACTTTCATATCAGCCCCATTCATCTTAACCATAACTAGTTCAAATGACTCAAATGAAACTATCTAGAGAGTTGTTCAATTATTTATATTCTCATAGAAGTATACAAGAGAAAATTGAAGCAAAATCGATTTTGATTCACGCGAATCAAGTCATGAACATTATAGCCACGGTTTGCAAAAGATTGCATTCCTTATTATATAAATGTATTAGTTCATGAACAAACCGATTTTAGAACATCATCTACTCAGGTATGCAAACATGTACGCATACCTTAGTGGTCGGACTAAGTTTGGGTTCGCCAGTATGCGAACGTGTACCCATACTTAAGTGCACTTCCAAACTCTACATAAATTCACGGACCCAAACCTTACGCCAGTACGCGTACCGGTATGTGTACTAGGATCCCGGACTTTCACAAACCAACATGTACGCATACGGGTATGCATACTATGGTTCCCGGACATGGATTACATATATGCAAGTACGCATACTATGCTTACATCCAATTGTTCTAAACTCTCATTTCAACCATTGAAACATTCTCGTAAGACTGGAATAGCCGTCTCACACAAACTATTAGCTTCAAAGCAATTTTCAAGTGATCGAAATATTAATACGAAACATTCCGAGTCTACATCAAATGACTGTCTCACACAAATCATGTAAGATGTTACCAGGCGATTTTCACATGATCATCTTTTGAATTTCGTAAAGAATATAAGATGAACTTGGTTAAAGCAAAATCTTACCAACACATATTTCAAGAAATATGTAAGTGAGTTAAACTCATCTCGAAATATCAAATGTGCATAATTGAAGTCTATATAGCTATACGACTTTTTTCTCAAATATGAGATAGAGTAGATAGAATTTTTTGTGATAGATGAGTTCAAGTCTCCACATACCTTTTGTCGATGAAGTTCCACAAGCTCCCCTTAGTAGTTCTTTGTCTTCAATAGATGAACGTCGTGAAGTCTAAGCTCAACTACACTTTCTATCTTAATCCGAGACTTAGCTATAAGTAGACTAGAAATCTAGACTTATAGTTTTTGCAACTAAACTTGACAGACAATCTTGAGATACCAACCTTGCTAGTTCTATCGATCAGTGCTCTAACAGAAATCGAAAAGTTCTCTTCATCTTAAAATTTATGATTTCTCAAGATATATATCTAAACTCTTCTTTGATTTGTTTGGATTTTGTTGAGAGGTGGTTGGTAATCCAAGCTTCTCAGCTAACTGAGTGTAAGTGTTCCAGATTCGTGAGGTTTGCTGGACTTTGTCTACTGCAAAAATATCTCCAAACCTAGATTAAAAATCAAAAGGGAAATCAAATAGTCTTGTATGTTAGATGCATATCAATAAAAAAAAGTATTCATCAAGGTTGAAGCAGCTCTTAGGCTATAAAGGAGGTCATCTAAGAGAATCAAGTATGAAAAATCTTGCGAGTTTCAAGAAGCGTAAGGAACATGACTGCAGTTGAATTGCTTTGAGGGTTAATTCGGTCTCAACTACATTCCAGTCCTAAGTCTGATAGTAAGCTAGTGTTTTTAGCGGTGTAATAAAGTGTGCTATTCAAAACTGGACGAGGTCCCGGGATTTTTTTTTTGGAGGTGCAGTTTTTTCTCATTAACAAAGCTTCTGGTATGTTTTTCTTCTTTCGCATTATATTGTTTATGTTTATACTAGGAATAGCACAAGTAGTACGTAAGTAATATGGATAGTTTAAATCCTTATTATTTGAGATAAAAACAAGACATGTTCTTGTTGAATTCGTATCTTGAAGGTAGGTTGCAAATTTCATAATCGTTAGAATTCGGATATATACGACTAGATTGATCTTGGATATTAATTTTTAAGGTCATCCAAGAAATCTTCTACACAATCAGGCTCACGGGCCTTTGGTCTAAACATATTGATTGTGGAAGAGAAAGAGAATTTTTTTATATACAATCTTATTCAAGGATCTTTGCTTGACCTACTTGTGACTGTATTAGGTTTTTTCCATACAAGTTGTCAAAAGAAAAAGTTGGTGGTGTACTTGGTACCATCTCCTTTTAAGTTTGAATTAGATAAATACATTGAATAGGTTCTGGTTACCAAGTTGACTATGATTTTCGCTCTCATCGAATCCATGTTTGCTCTCTATCAAAAAAAAATCGTAACTTAAGTAGGTAAATCTAAGAAACTGATACCGTTAATTAGCCTTTATAATTGATCCATTTCTTATGGACCCATTATTTCTAATCCTAAAAGCCATATAGATTCTCCTCTAGGCGGTCTCTAATAGGATTTAAAATGAAAAAAATGCTTAGATTTCTAGAAATTTTCACCTATCCACCAGACACACAAAAAATTTGCATGAGTCGTGGTGTTTGTAATCTCATGGGATCATAAATCCGTCGGAATTATGAATTCTACCCACGAGCAAACCATTATTTTTGTTATAGAAGTGGATCATATTTGGGATTACAATGCAAATTTAGGGCATGAAATGGATTTTAAGTCATGAATTGAATTTTAATTCAATGTAGATCACGACACATTGGGCTCCATTAATTAAGATTTTAGCCCATGTGTGTGCCCATTTTAAGTCACTAAGCAGCTCAATTTTAGAGCAGAGATAGAATTGGGGACATAATATTTTCCTAGCATTTTTAGGGGCGACCCCAAACAAATTAGGGGCGACACAAAAGACAAAATAGGATGAAAATACTTGTATGCCCCTTCATAATCGGTAGTTTAGTTAGCTACTGATTGCAAAATCTTATTTTTGGGACAACTCTATATTCGGTAGTTATATGAACTATTTTGACTACCGATTATAGGCTCAACCAAATTAGAAAAAAAGAGGATTTTTGCAAAATCTCTTTTTGGGGCAACTCTATATTCGGTAGTTATATGAACTATCTTTGACTACCGATTATGCTAGGATTATAGGAAGTCAGGATACCTTCATTTGCTACTGATTATAGGCTCAACCAATGCAGTTGAAAAAACTCGGTACGGGCATGGACGTGGTATGAATACAATGTCGGTACGCTATACATGGTATGAATACAATGTCGGTACGCTATTCAGTCCGCTGCCGACACAGTCATTTAATTCTCGAGAATAATTGAATCGGGAGTCAAGATATAATCGGAAGTCATGATAACTCTTCCTATCTTACCGATTATATGCTCAACCAAAATTCAAAAAAAAGAGGATTTTTGCAAAATCTCATTTTGGGGCTACTCTATATTCGGTAGTTATATGAACTATCTTGACTACCGATTATGGTCGGATATTTTCAAAGAGAGCGACTGTATAATCGGAAGTCATGATAGCTCTTCCATTTTGGGGCAACTCTATATTCGGTAGTTATATGAACTATCTTGGCTACCGATTATGGTAGGATATTTGCAAAGGAAGCCACTGTATAATCGGAAGTCATGATAACTTCATTTACTACCGATTATAGACTCAACCAAAATTCAAAAAATTGAGGATTTTTGCAAAATCACATTTTGGGGGCAACTCATATTCGGTAGTTATATGAACTATCTTGGCTACCGATTATGATAGGATATTTGCAAAGGAAGCCCTTTGTATAATCGGAAGTCATGATAACTTCATTTACTACCGATTATAGACTCAACCAAAATTCAAAAAATTGAGGATTTTTGCAAAATCACATTTTGGGGCAACTCTATATTCGGTAGTTATATGAACTATCTTGACTACCGATTATGGTAGGATATTTGCAAAGAGAGCCACTATAATCGGTAGTTATATGAACTATCTTGACTCCCGATTGTTGAGTTAACTCCGATTGTATAGTTACCTTGGCCATTAAAAATGGGAGTTATGGATTAAAAAAATGGAATTATGGATTAACCTTCCGATTATGGATTAACCTTCCGATTATGACCTATTTTGTCATTTTGTGTCGCCCCTAATTCGTTTGGAGGCGCCCCTAAATTTGCCAGGAATATTTTGTGGCGATATAGATTTTAGATAGATATTAGGCAAATTTCAAGTTTATCAGCAAAAAAAAAAAAAAAAAAAAAAGGCAAATTTGGTGACGAGGACAATAGTGAGCCGTGAGGAAAATTTCATGGTTTTGAGGCTCATTTGGGACATTACACAGATGTAGGAAATGGAAAAAAATATCTGACTACATGGAAAATTTAGGTTTGGATCATGGGACATATCAGGACAAAAAGGGTTTTGTTAACTTGTATATCGGTATACATGTTAAGGGTCACTAAAACAACAATTTTCTGCATTGGAAACAAGATTTGTTTGTTTTATTGTATTGAAATCAGTAATTCTTTGCATTGGGAACAAGATTTGTTGTTTTTAGTGCAAGAAAAACCAATTTCTAGTAGAATAAGACAAAAAAACACAATTTCCAAAAAAATAAAATAATTCTTTATTAAACCTTAACATGTATACGGGTATACGAGTTAACAAACTACAGAAGTAGTAAAATTGATGTATTTCTCGATTTCAGCGGCAGTCAATAATTTTTTACTATTAAAAGACTCCGTAGGTATGAAAATTCCTAACTAAAGATAGCACCATAATGCGCAATTACTTTTTAGTGACACCATCACAAGAATACAAACTTACTACTCCCTCCGTTCCATTTTAAATGATGTTTTAGGGTTTTTTGTATGTTCCAAAATATATGAGAGTTTAGCTATTTTCTTTAAATTCTCACTGATTTACCCTTGCTTTGGGATCACAACATAACATTCAATGCCCTTGTTATCAGTGAGAGGTAATCAATCTAATTTAAGATTTTAAATCTATTCCCAATTATCTTAGGATATTTGGTCATCCCAAGTGAAATTACATGGGGATTCATAATTTATACTAGAATCCAGAAACAAAAAACTAGGAGGTTTAAATTTTTAGGATGGTATTAATATGGGCATATTTGGAAAAAAAATTATCCTCTTTGATATTTCTTAATTTGCGTGAAAAACTCTACAACATCATTTGAATTGGAAAGGAGAGAGTACTTCTTTATCCCTCAAGTTTCATTTGAAACATTTTCATGACGCCCATAGCATAAAATTGCTTTCTCAATTTCCTCCATCACCTTAGTATTCAGACTTCAATTGGTAAACTTTAGACCCAGTATGAGATTAAGAATATAACATTTACCTGTAAATTATTTTCTATTTTCAAGTAGAAGCAAGCATGGATGGCTTTTAGAAGTAAAGATTCGAACAAAACATACTTGTGATGGACTATTGTCTACTGAAAGGAAGATAGATAACTTTTATCTATTCTACTATATAAAAGGAAGACCCCTTACTGTTGCACTTTGAAGCTGCAATTTTTTTGACGATTTTACCCTTATGTTCACATATTAGAATCCAAAATGGAAATATAATTCGAGGGCAAAATGGTAATATGACAGGGAAAATATGGTAACACCCAAAATTTGACGTCAAATTATATTTTTGCCCCTAAGCCAACCTAATATTTATGGTTTGCAAAAATAAGAAGAAGGGCATATTAGTAATTTCATTGGACCCACCTTGCACGTGCGTATGCACGTGCAGAACACTAGTAGATTAAAAAAAACATGTAAAATTTACACAAAATTGGTCAAAAAGACCAAAATCAACAATTTCTGGGTGAAAAAGACACTTAGGTTTTGATACTGTTTAAATAGCCAAAAATTAAAAAGATCTTTGTTTAAATGGACAAAAATTTAAAAATAGGCGGGATGTAACCGGTTTCATCCTGTCCATTTTCAAATATATTTTTCTTATTTTTATTTTACAGGATGCATCCAGTTTCATCCTTGCTATTTTTTAAGTATAAGCCAGGATGAATCCAGTTTCATCCTTTCTTTTTTTTTTTTTTGGCTATTTCACCCGTACTTTTTTTTACTTGTCCATTTGAACCGTGTTTTAAATTTTTTTGGATAAATGACCCATTTTCTCTAAAATTTACCGTGGTTTCCGTCTCACATAACATTCATTTGTTATCATGTTTGTAACATTAACATATACCCGATCTTGCTAACGTATCAGTTCCAAATTAAAACTGACTTACGATGATTAGATGAGGCGGAGCCAAGAATTATGGGAAGGGGTGCAAAAATTTGCTCTAGGGAGTAAAAAGGTTTTTAGGGGTGCAAAAAAATCAAAAAGGGCTTACATAAACAAAAAAAAAAAAAAAAAAATTCTGATTGGGCCTAAAATAGGCTTTGGGGCCAGCAGGGCAGGGTGTGCAAGTGCACCCACTTGCAATGGGCTGGCTCCGCCCCTGATTAGATCTCCCCAACGGATATCTTAATTTTGACGATAATCTTAACCACCATTAAAATCAGTACAAAAGGCAAATCATGGGCCACGACGCCAAAAATGGCTAAGAAAATAGTGAGCCATGAGGATATTTTTGGGCCACGACCCCATTTTGGGCAATTATGTAGATATAAGACCGAGCAAATATCTGGTTACGGTGAAAAAAAGATTCGGATAGATGGCGAGATGTATGCAAGGCTCATTCTGAAATACTATGCAAATTTTGTATCTCATTGCAATAAAATCATATGATTATCACTCTATTCTTGATGATGATATGTCTTAGCTAGGCTGTCGGTTTTACTATTAACTTGCGGGAATTCAATTTCTTAATTTATTTTGCTTAATATGTCATCTATAATACAAAACAGAATGGGTTTTTGAGCTTGGACGGACGGATAACATTTTGGGAGACAAATGTTGCATCCGACTATCCCATTCTCATCTCAGCCAAAGACATCTGACGGATGTAAGAGTTGTAACCTCTTTTCATCATGAATATACTTTGAATGAGTTCCCTCATAATTAGGTTCATTAAAAAAATTAAATATATTTTCTTAAAACCATTAGTTTTAATTGTCTCATTGTTTACATTATATTCTCCATTTACAAATAAATAAATATTTTAATAAATTAATAGATAAAATACCAAAAAATCTTCAAAATAAAGAGTCACAAATTTCAATTAAATCCAAAAAATTAAATAAAAACTAAGTTATTCTCCAGTCATTAAAGAATTGTACATGAAAACACCAATTATAGAGAAAATTCATAATAATCAATTGTCTTTTTATTTAAATCATGCATCGAAATAAAATTAAATTAAAGAAAAAATAGTAAAAAAATATAAGTAATTTATGAAGAACAAAATCTTATAGCATGCCCAGATGAGAAATAAATCAAAGCACAAAATTGTTGATATGAAGACGTTTAGTGAAAGAATCGCAACCACCATTTTCGTTTCTATGAATTTTCCCCTTAAATTGATAAACATGTGCAAAGAATCACAATTACATAATGAGTTGTGCATGTCTCCTCAGCCACGTATGATACATAATGAGTTGGCACTTTTCAGTTGACATGAGATGGAAAATCAAGAGTGGATTAAAAACCCATTCGGTTTATATATAATCTACATTTGGAAATTTGAACGGTTTCATTAACTTATGTGAAGTAAAAATCAAAGTTGTAGAAGGGATTTACGAAATTTGAGGGAAGTTGTTAGTTTCGAGAAAATGAGTAATTTTTGGGGAAGCGAAATAAAGACTCACACAAAATTTGGACTGAAATATCGTCAGAATGTTCATTTATTTAAATAGCTTCTACGCAGGACAAATGCCAAACTTTTTTCACTTTAATTTTTCATATTTTGATTTTGGAATGATAGGGAAGCAAATGTACGAATAATATCATACACATGTACAGACCATCTGTATTAATCCTAATTTTTTTACTAAGAACTAATAATAAATATGGTGGACTCGGCCTAACCAGAAGATACATTAGAGGCCAACTATATTGCCGCTAGAGGCAACAGTTAAATACCATGTTACCCCTTTTTCTTCTTCTTTTTTATAAATATTATTAGAACACGATATTATAGGTGATTTAGGTTGTGTTCAGGATTCACCATGTTAGTAGATAATATATGTTGCAATAAGTGACGTTATGGCACGGGTTATCTCTATAATTTTAGTGATGTATATGTCTAATTTTATTACGTTTGAGTAGACATTATTTTTGATGGAAAAAAATAGAGAACTCTCTCAGAATTGAATGATTTAAAGGCTAGAAAAAAAATTACATCAGCCTTAAACAGTGCCGTTACGGCACATGTTTCGTTCAACATAATGACCAGAATACAACACAAAACAATATCAAAGACCACCAATCTTTGGGGATCGACTAAAGAAATTATTATTTTAGGGAAAAGTAAAATAATTTACCTGGAATTTTTATCAGAAATTATTTCTTTAATCAATTACAAGTGTAACCGAATTTATAATTATTTGGATGATAAATATCTTAGATTTTCATAACTACAAATTCTCATGGGATCAAATAACTCTACCATACTTTGTAGTATTTATTTAAATTATTATGACCAAAAATTATTCCGACTCATGCCGTGCCCTTACGGCACGGGTTATTTCTAATATAATATACATGACACTTTATTATATTCATCCAACACTTTACAAAAATAAAATAAAGTGTACACTTTATCACCGTAACGGTAAGCATATTCATGCCAAAAATTGGTCCCATAACATTTCGCCACGTGGAAGCATCGCCAAGCCCGAATGCGGGAGATTCTAGTTCGTGATGAACACTGAATACATCCTCTAGCTGCATTTTTTCCGCTTTCGAGATATCTATACCCAATGCACGATATTAAGACGCGTGGAAACACTAATCGAGGTCTACGGATAAGTTTGATTTAGGTAGTTGGGCATTTAATGAAGGATCAGAACGGCCAGGTCATCAGTTTTCAGTCCGGTTGGACAGGCAGTGAGAGGTATATGACAATATACATAATGATAGTGACAGCTTCAGCGAATTGACCAGCGAGTACAATCGCCAACGAAGATGACCCTTTTGCAAGAAAGCTACGGTATAAAGTCTCCCTCAGCATGACCAGGGAGCAACGTGAGTTGTCATCAATTATCAAATTTTATCTATAAAAGGTATTGTAAACAGAACAGTTTGGATCATCCTTTTATTGCACCGAGACCTTGTAATTGTCTACCATCCATAGTGAAATCACCACCGTAAATGTAGGTTTTAACACCGAACCACGTAAATTTCCTGAATCTTGATACATTACTTATTTTCTTACTAATCTTAACCTAAATATTGAATGCTTATTTGATACTTGTGTTTGTAGCACTAGGATCGATCTTTGGGTGTATCGGTTTTGTCACAGCTCCACATGTCTTAATTGTGTTGTCAGTTTTGCAATATTCAGTTTTACTGATAACTTAACTGAATTACATTTTCTTGAATTTTTTATTTCATTTCATCTACGTGAAGGGATGATTCTTTTTTGTATTCACTCAACAATTTAAAAAATAAATTCAAATTTACAAAATCATGCAATCTCTTCAAATAAAAAGCACAAGCAACTAATGATTTGTTCACATTTCTCTATTTTTTTTACCTACAAGACATTTAAAAAGGCATAAAATTTACCTAATTAAAGATAATAATGGAATTTAATTTTAGCCACACGATCAAAAGAAATAAAATTCCATACTTCTCACTAAAAATCGCCTCTCTTTATTAAAACACATTTAGACACTTCCGTAAAACTTAAATTACAAGATTAAAAATTTCAATATCCCCCACCATCTCATACTTCAATTGGGAAATTCTAAACTCAGTATGACAATAAGAATACAATAGTTAGCGAAAATTATTTTTAATAAAAACTAATTTTGCATAACTTTTAGAGGTACAAAATCAGGAAGAATATATTTTTCAGAAGGGAGATAACCTTTTATAGGTAAAAAGTACATATAAATTTTACAGTGATTTTGGTCTCACATAACATTCATTTTTTGTTATGAAGTCAAAAACAGCTTACCAGTTGTCTTTAGAAATCCAGAAAAGCATTATATATTAGTCTCGAAAAATCTCACATAAGAAAGATAATAACAATTCTATTAAGAAAGCTAAAATCCCTTGGACAACACTAGACTGGCATCCTGGAGTTCAGAATTTTATGATTCTAGTTTTGCTTTAATCCCAAGGAATGATACATGTGAAGTTGAAGGTGGAAGAGCAGGGACATCTTCAAGTGCCGACCCACAAGAAGCAGAAGCGGTAGGCATTCTACAAGCATCCTACTGGGCAAAGGAAAAAAGGCATTAAGTAATTCAGTATTGAGGTGACTGTGAAAGTATTTTCAACCATCTCAACGGCAAACCATCTGAGGTCTCTTGGTGCAGTAAAAACATTTTGGAGGAAGCGGATAAAACAACAAGATCTTGTACAAATTTTTCGGTTTTTATTTTGTTCTTAGGACAGGAAATGCAGTACCAGACTCTTTACTTAAATTTAAAAGAACTTTAAATTCTGAATTGGATTGATCTCGCAATCCAACGACATGTATTATTCAAAAACTCGTAGTAGATAAATCTAATATGAGAAGGAACATACCTTATATATTAGATGTGAAAAGACGAGGGTACCCAAATATACCTCAAGCTAAAACTTTTCCTACCTATAAGTCCTTTCTCCAAAAGTGATTGTCTATGGACTGAGTGGAGATAATACAACTAATCGGTTCACACTTTGTGTGATCATCTAAGATACGAGATCAGGACCTTGTCCAGAATTATATACTCTCATGATTAAGCCGCTACACAAAATTAAACCTAACTTCGTATAGTTGAGACCAAGCAACTAAACCAATAGTTCACCTAGTTCCGTCTGTATTCCCACGCCTCCAACTTATGAATAAGTCACGTACTTGGAACAATTCCTTTGGTTTGTATTCCAAACATTAAAGGAACATCAAATCTGTTTGGTATCGTCTCTCTTCAACAAAGTGATGTGAGTTACACAAAGGCTCTTATGTGTTTATCTTAATATAAATTCCTTCGTCAGGTTCTTAGATATATCTTATTCTCAACTACCGAAGTAATTGTTAAGATTTTGCAATCAATAATTTTAATCACAAAGAATTTTATTGATGCCGATCTACACAACTAATCAATCCAATCTACCACAAGGATAAACTGATTATAGTTGGATCCTCTTATACCGAAACAAGTATTTTGCACACCAAAGATTATGAACCCCAAATCAGAAATCTTTAATATCTTCTTTGTCTTCAAATCTTCTTAGATCTTCAATAAACACCTGCACACAACAACTTGAATATCTTGTGATCAATCACGCACAAAATATAGTCTGTTAACAATGGATTATCACAAGATTGTCTTTAGCACTAACAACAGTCTAAAGATCCCTGTCGACACTTCGATCTAGTTTGAGTGAATCTTATATCAGAAGAGAAGATTCTCAAGCATAAACAAACTAGGTTCAATCAAAGTTCAACCACCGTTAGTCAACCAAATTAATCGAAAACAAAAGATAAACCACAATTATCTAGTTTCCCACCAACGGTACTCGTAGATCTTCTCAATCCCAAAGAAGACTTTAAACTGAGCGGATGTAATAGATTTCGCCCAATTAGGTTACTCTCCTCTCCGAATAGGCGGCTACACCAGTAACAACACAAACGAGGAAGTTTGCTATCACGAAGGATTAGTTTGCTAGAAATGCAAACTTCAAGTATTTATAGACAAGGAAGTTTGGACACTAAGGAATTTCCAAAACCGAAAATATTCTCAAAGATATTCAATACATTCCAAATTCGGTTTCCATAATTCCTAGAAATGCTCTGTCCAAAATAATTATCGAAAATCTCTCTGGAAAATCTCAACTAGTAAATGCACATTACTAATTTTCATTTTCCTAAAATAAAATTAACAACCTTATATAAAAGATTCTTAACTTATTTATTTCGAACCTGGGATTTTCTTCCTGTAGCTATTAAGGAATAACTTTGAACAATAAAATATAAACATTACTGCACGTGTTCAAAGTATGCCGACATCCTTACTTTGTAAGTCCTCTTTCATACTTACATCCTTGAAACCGATTTGCCACACTTCCAAACAAGTTTAGAATTGGTTCATCCGACTTTCAAAACTATGCGATTGATTAAGAAACACTCAATCACAAATCATGGGTTTCACGGTTCTACCAAAATAAGTTTCGGTTCTACCTCCATGTGAGTACTGTGCATAGTCACCCTAGCTTCCCAAAATTCGGTTGACTAGGTACTAGGATCGGTTCCCAACATATATATGGTATCTAACTTATATGTGTTGCACATGTCCATAGGATCAGTTCCCATTTGCCTAAAAACGTGTTGCACATGTTCATAGGATCGGTTCCTCTTTCTTCTATAAACCTTGTTGCAACCCATACAAGGATCGATTTCCCTTTGTGATGTGTTGCACCTCTTCATATGATCGGTTCCTCTTTACCCAGATTTGGTTCGACAAAACACAAACTCGATCATACCATCTCAGGTGATTACTTAAGATCGGTTTCACTAATAAAAGTCATACCAATACATAAGTCATGGCCTTTGTGAATAGTTTTACCAAGAACACAAACAAGTCGTGAGCGGTTATACTAAATCACACATATTGGATGTTCACAATGTAACACCCCGAGTTCCGGACCAGGGCCAAACCCATATGGAGATCCGAACTCGAAGCGTTACGGGTCGGAAAGAGTTTTGCATACATATTTTTGCTAATTTACTTTTGCACAAAACATAGTTGAAACTTTATATAACATAAATCAAGCATATAAATCCGCTTATTATCTTAATAACGATTTCAACCAAACATATTATTTCAAATTACATTTCAAGCAATACAATTATGCAATTCAATCACTAAGCTACTCATTCCTAGCTTTCGCTGCACCACTCTGATAAATCTGCAAGGATGTCAATTGGGGTGAGATGACAGCTCAATAGAATGCACCCCTATTCTCTAAAGATGCACAAACATAATCATTTTATCAAGGAATAACATACGATAAGAAATACAATGTAACTTCAACAAATATATTCAACCAACAACATTACCTCACAAATATTATTTTCACTAAATCATTTAATTCATTTGTCCAATCATGAGTTCACAACGTCAATATTACTGTCAATAATTTATCTAATAAGCTTTCAACATATAAGTTCATAAAACCAATAATGTTTCCACTAATCATTCACATAAGAGATTCCAACACACGATTCACAAATTAATATTGTCACCAACACGCCATGAGTTCACAACATTTATATTATTATCAACAAAACCATTTATCAAATCATCCATTTAGGATTCAACTCATCAATTCACAACAACAATATTGTTTTCAACAATTCATCCATTTGAATTTCACAAATGAGTTCATAACACCGATTATGTTTCCAATAACTCATTTAATTTATATTTTGAACACATTATTCACATATTTATATATCACCTCAAACCATGAGTTCACTAATCACCCATTTGGGATTTAACACATCAATTCACAATTCATCCATTTAAGTTTCAACTCATGAGTTCATAAAACCAATTATGTTTCCAATAAATCATTTAATCTATATTTCAGCACATCTCACCAACAAATCTTGAGTTTACAATACCACAATAATTGTCAACATGCCAATCATCAATGATTCAACACATATATTCACGCATAAATATAGTCACAGAGAAACCATGAGTTCACGACATTATTCATGTTCCCCTACAAATACTTCAATTCGTATTTCGATACTTGAGTTCATAAGCCCAATAAGGTTTCCAAAAATCATTCAATAGAGATTTCAACACACAATTCACAATTTAATATTGTCATCACAGCAAGTAACCATGAGGTCATATTAATATCAACAATACTTTCGACAAATCTACCAATTTAGGTTTTAACAATTGAGTTCACGGTACGAATACCTTGGTTCGTACACCCACCTATCGTTTATCGGCACGGACAGCCTCCATCGATGGTCAGGAACAAAAGTTCCTATGGGGATCATACCCATATGCTCTTGGGGATCATTACCCATTTCATTAACAAGACGAAAACCTTGGTTCATACACCACCTATCGCTTAATGGCACGAACATCCACCATCGATGATCGGGAAACTCAAGTTCCCATGGGGATCATTACACATTTAACTCTCGAGGATCATTACCCGCCGTTAGTATGAAACCATATTTCATCTAACGGTAAAACATGAACTCATTTCCTTTTTATAAATCGTTTTACACACAACACAAGCAACCATGGCTTAACAACATGAATTTCATTCAAGCATTTAATCAAACACACTAGCTGCAACCACATTAAATTATATGTTTCATGCTGCTACCTTTATCGATCATCCTCAAATTTTTACAGGAACATTCTTGACACATTCATACATAACATATCTAAAATTCACACTAAACCAGCGGTTCAAACAAGATATATTGAATTTACAATGGAACCCCAAAAACTGGGCAGATTACATGTTATCACCAAAGAATTCACTATAAATTCATATTAGTCTAAAATTGAGCAAATCCAAAGCATATTGAAAGATAATACATTTATCTACAACTTTTGTTAAGACTTCAAATCGTTTCAACATCACTAAAATTTCCTAAGAACATCAAAACCACATAAACTCGTAACTGTCCAGAAATTTCAGAAACTGTCATCCAATTTCAAACACACATTCAACGGTGAATTTTTGGCATAGTGTTCTCAAACTTTAACCATAGATACCCAATCATGTTATAAACCAATAATAGAAGTCTGATCATCAATAATGTGCATCAAATTAAATAGACAAATTTTAGAACCCTAATGATATAAAAATAAACAAAATTGAAATCAAAGTATATCAAAGAAAAACACAAAGAGAAAAGGGTTAAACATTCTACCTCAATTCCATTGGTCCTCCTATGATTTTATTTATCCTTCTTCTCTAAAAATTTCTAGCTCCATCTCATCTTCTTCTCCTCCTTAGCCTTTTGTTCTCTAACTTGTATAATTCATTTTCTAAACATTTTGTTATAAAACCTTAATAATACTAATATTTATATTTCTTTTAATTGTCTTTTCATTTCCTATTCATTTTATTTACTTATTAAAATAAATTTGGTGACTCTATTTCCACCCTAGTTTGTAGCTTTTCTAGTCCAAACAACCCATCTAGACTAAGGCAAAGGAACCAACCCAAATAACAAACTAAGGCGGTAAAACCCTACCCGAAACGGTAAATAAAAATACAGGTATTACACAAGATATGCAATGAATAACAATCCCAATAACGCCCTGGAGATTTATTTTTCGATTCATAAACAAGTTTATGAACTTACTTCCTTAAAACACATGTAAAACATTGTTTCCTAGGATGAAATCCTCACCTCATACCCATACATAATCACAATAGCATTCAAACGATTATGTCGATGTCTAATCTACAAAGTTTAATTGTTAAGCAATAAACTTCATATTGTATTCCTTAATACTATGTCTATCTAGAGTGGTCATGCTTCGCAGTTTCGTTTACAATATGCACGACTTGAAAGATATGTTAGGGAATGAAACAGTTCAAGTCAAATATCACTAACCTCAAGCTGAAGGATGATGTTGTCGTTGTAGCTTCTTACTTCTTCACTTCTTCAAGTCTTCGCAATACTTGTAATGTATCATATCCTAATACTTTCAAGCTAACCTATACGAAGTTGACTCTAGTACATAATCAAGCGACTCTTAAAATGAGTTTTGATTCACTAAAATATGACAACCAAACTTGACATACCAATGCTTGGTGGGTTCAACCGAGCTATGCCCTAACAGTCTCCCCCTTTGTCAATTTTAGTGACAAAACTCTTACAATCATATGGATAAACAAATTACAAGAATTCATTACACATACGCTTGATTCCCGAATTCAACAACACAATAACCTGCATTCATTCAATCCTTAAATGTCGTTGTTAACATTATAATAACAAAGAATATTACTCCCCCTAAAGGTAAGATAGGTAGATTTCATCAATCCGCACGTCTTTGTTATACCAATTAATATGATATGCTACTCCCCCTTAGTCTATGCTTTCACTCTTTCGTTAGATAAACGTTTAAGCACCAATGTTCTTTTCCTTAGTGATACCAATCAACATAAAATCAATACCAGTATCACTTGTTTACTCCATATATTTCTCCCCCTTTTTGTCACAAAATGACAAAGAAATGAAAAAATGAAGGACAACACGAAAAGAATCTTACAAATCTCAAAATAGACTTGCAAACCTATAGAGTTAAGCACGAGGGTTCCACACACCATTTTTGATAACCAATATCAAAACCGAAACTACAAAGTAATTTGTTTTGATATGTAACCAAGGAAATAATTGCCCGAAGCAATTTTCCCAATTTAGTTTAGCAAACCAAAAATCAACTAAGCACCTTAGTTCCTTTGCTAAACCGATTGTACAAAAACAATCGCTTCATTCGATAAGACCAAAATAAAAATAACTCTATTTTTCTCATCAGGTTCTAATTATCCATATAACTTAGACCTTTCAATTTTAAACAAGACAAGTACTAGGTTAGTTAACTAGCATTTATTGTTAAGGCATTCGATTAGACTTGAATGATCGAAACCTCCACGTTGATAAGTCTAACTAAGAAAACCTTAGTTTCTCTTATCCGGAATCGAATTGGACTAAACAACTCATCCCGTAAACCTTTTCTTTCTTTAAGCCATAAATAATTCATACAAACCAAATAAATCAACTTGCATAATTATTCACCTCAAACGGAAGCATTTGAAACAACATAGACATTAAAGCACCGCAATTGCACCGAAATTTTGTAAGCCTAAACAATTGATACCACACAATAAAGCAAGATAACAATAGTTTTTCTTAACCGGAACCAATTGAATCACACACACACATCCATACACACATCATGGAATAAAACATCAATTGAACCGAAATTTTGTTAAGCAAAAGCAAAATATATATGAAATAAAATCAGGCTTTTCTTAAATAGGAAAACAATTGACTAACAACATTGTTACCTCAAATTTCGCATCCACTTCCCCAATATGTTTGCATCTTCTTCCAGTGAGAATTGATATCGAAATATCATTATGTTGTCATTCTTATGCAAAACAAAAGAATAACAACAACCAACCTTTACTAGAGAGAGGTTGAAAATCAGTTTTAACAATTGCAAGCAAAAGTTGAAAACCGTCGAAACACATATGCTTTTATGCTAAACCAAAACCGAATCAACATAGTGTGACTTTTTCACATATTGTTTCTACCAGAACCCCTCATGATACTTTGATAAAGCCTACCAACATGGGCTAGAACTTAATCCTGCTAAATCAAAAGTCACCCAAACCATAAGGGTTCACAACATTATGAGATCGAATATCAAGGTAATAAAACCGAAATCAAACATCCCATAAACATCCATAGCAATAATAAAGCATTCAAGCACAGGCTATGTAAATCAAAAACCATCACAAGAAAATTATAAATCAAATAATTTTATTCATAATAGACTTAATACAATCATTGAAAGAAATCAAAAATTGATGTCTATCTTCCTTTTGCAACTCAGTCCTTCATATCAGTTCTAAATGAAGGTGGATTATTACTTTCAGACTTCAGCTTGTGATATTCTTCAAGTAGAAAACCTTGTTGGTTGACCAGAATCTCTTGCATGTGAGAAATTTTCATGAAGGATTCTGCAAGAACATGTAATTCTGTCTTTGATTGAACACAAAACTGTGTCAATACTTCAATACACTGATCTTTCTTCAGAGTATTCTCTCTTTCTTTCTTGCTAAGCCAATCTTTTTCTAATTTTACTCTTAATATCAAGAGAAGATCCAAACTTAATCTTAAGTTGATTGTTTGTACCGTGTATAAAATACACGGGAGGTCCGCAAATCAATACAGGGAGGCATGCAGGCAGATTAATGCCAGGAGGCATGCAAGGCAAGTCAATAGGCATGCAGGGATTTATATGCAGAATTAATGCATGCAGTATTATTTCGGGAGGTTTCATGCGAGAATTAATTTCATGAGGTTTCATGCACAATTAAATCCAGGAGGTTTCATGCAACATTAATTCCATGAGGAAATAAATACAAATTTATGTTTACCTCATAATGAGGGGAAGAGCTAGTTCATAATTGTATAAATATAGAGAAATGTAATTCTGATGGAAGAGAAAAAAATGGAGAGGCTAGCTAACATAGAAAAAATCCATTGTGATTCTACATATCAATAAAAACATCACTCCCCAAGGAGATTCATCCGTGGACGTAGGCATATCTTGCCGAACCACGTAAAAACCTGTGTCACTTTTATTTGTTCTTCAATTCGCCTCCAACCCTAAATTCACTCCAAATAATCCATTCATCGTGTTTCGTGCTCAAAAGTAATTTTGGGTACAAACATTGGCGCCGACTAAGGGGATTTATGTAAAACAATCGTGTTTTATCATTGAGATAGGTGCGTCAAAAGCTCAGAAATCATGCCACGAATTTTCATGCAAAAATCAGCAAAAAAAAAGAAAGATCCGGTGACGAATCTCAAAATCAGCCTCGTAGAAAGACTTCTTTGGTCGTTGTTTTAATCAAAAATGGTGATGGTCCACTAGAATCTATTTCCAGTTCGTATTGTTAGTGGTTGAATCACTTTCTAGTTCGTGTTGTTGTAAACATCAATGGATCCTATTACAAAAATAAAATAAAGCCCCTCCAACCTCCGTTCGAAATGGGAGGTTTAATAGATGAATCTCGCGAAAGGTGTTTCCAACAAACTTCTAGGAAGTTCTCTCCTAAGCCAATAACACCGGTAATGACCAGCGCCCGCCAGTATTCGGCTGAATCGGTCAATGCGATCGGCACGGACAACACATGCAAAGGAGATAAGCATACATTTTTATCCTTAAATCTCATTAAATGATTTTTGATTTAATTCCATGAATTAAAGCATACGTTTCAATACTTAAATATCTTTTATTTTTAATTTAATTTCATGAATTAAATTGCGCACTGATCAGGCTCAAGCTTAGTGAAATCCATAAAGCATCATGATGAAACGTTCAAACCGTTTTTCAATTCCCTACAACATGGAAGCAAAAATTTCTGTGTTCGAGAAACTTTTATATGCACTTGGGACAGCAATGTGATCGAGTTCGAGGTTCGTGGATAACGACATGACCGAGTTCTAGGTTCGTACATAACGACATGATCGAGTTCGTGGTTCGTGGATAACGACATGACCGAGTTCGAGGTTCGTACATAACGACATGATCGAGTTCGTGGTTCGTGGATAGCGACATGATTGAGTTCGAGATGAGGATTGCATAGACCCTTCAATATTTAGCCTTGCATCACTTTGCAAGCACCTAAAGCCTCACCTTGCACGTGAGCACATAAGTCTTGCTTTTATCGCAAGCATAAAATCTCGTCTTGCACGCGAGTATGAAAGACTTGCACCTTGGAAAACATAAAGTCTCGTCTCAACCACGAGCCCAATGCCCGATATTGGTCCAAAGACTCGTACTCAACACAAGCAACATCCAGCCCACGCCCGATCGACAGCGCTAGCCTTGTTACGTTGCGAGCAAAAAGCCTTGCCCTATGCAAGCACACACTACATTCTACTCAAGACTCGACTAGATATCGAGCATCACAAGTCCACCACTTGGCAAAAAGTCTCGCCTAGCACGTGAGCAAATTTTATTGCAGTTTATCACAATTGGGGGCGTCTTTGTAATGTCTCTACTCACGCTTGGGGGCGACTGGCGAGTTACGTCATCGACGATCGACGCGAAGGAAAAACAAAATTCTTAACCCCAACAAGTTGGAGGTTAAGAGGGGAGATGTTTGTACCGTGTATAAAATACACAGGAGGTCCGCAAATCAATACAGGGAGGCATGCAGGGCAGATTAATGCCAGGAGGCATGCAAGGCAAGTCAATAGGCATGCAGTGATTTATATGCAGAATTAATGCATGCAATATTAATTCTGGGAGGTTTCATGCAGAATTAATTTTAGGAGGTTTCATGCACAATTAAATCTAGGAGGTTTCATGCAACATTAATTACATGAGGAAATAAATACAAATTTATGTTTACCTCATAATGAGGGTAAGAGCTAGTTCAGAATTGTATAAAATAGAGAAATGTAATTCTGATGGAAGAGAAAAAAAGGGATAGGCTAGCTAACACAGAAAAAATCCATTGTGATTCTACATATCAATAAAAACATCACTCCCCAAAGGGATTCATCCGTGGACGTAGGCACATCTTGCCGAACCACGTAAAAACCTGTGTCACTTTTATTTGTCCTTCAATTCCCCTCCAACCCTAAATTCACACCAAATAATACATTCATCGTTTTTCGTGCTCAAAAGTAATTTTGGGTACAAACATTGATCTTTCTGATCTAGCATCTTGCCAAAAGAAGATGTTGGATCCAGACTCATGGTTCGGACAAGGAATAACCAAAGAAGGAGAAGGATCTATTTATAATTTTCATACTTCCGAAAATAAAATATTCCTAAAAATACGAATATATCAAATATTTTCAAATACTAGATTTTATTTCTGTTATCTACACATAAGTGCCTTGATTTCTCTTCTTCCTCACTCAAAATTCGGCACACATGGTGAGGAAAGAATTCTAATACCGATCAAGTGGTATTAGTATGGGATTTTCTCTTATTATGGAAATTAGAACAAAAAGATTGTCCTTGATCTAGTACCGTATGAGAAATTCTCTTCTTGTTACCTCGAACAAATGAAGTAACTTGAGATTGACTTGGGTTGCCTCTGTAACTTTTAGCAATTCTGTTTTTGAGACAGTTTTTGCACCTTGTCTTATTTTTCCCTTTACCATTAGATGATTTAATAACATCGGAAGACATGTCCATTTTTAAAATGGGTAAACCACTAATGGAGGAGGAAGAAATAAGATTGACAACTAATGCAATATTAGTTGTTTCCTATTTTTCAGAATCGTATGAATCAGAGGTCCCATCTAGAGTTACAGCCAACGCCTTGCTTCCAGTGTATTTCTTAAGATTGGGACAATATTTAGCAATATGACCAAACCCTTGCTTCCAGTGCATTGCGGCTGATATTCATCATCTTCTTCATGATCCTTTTTGACAGGAACTCGATCATGTGGACGAGAAGATCGATGAGTATCCTTAATGAATCTCTTATTACGCCTTTTTAAGAGATCTCGAAACTGTGTAGTAATCAATGATAATGATTGTTCAATTTCATCATCAGAATTTTCTGCAATTTGTTCATCTGAATTATCCATCTGTCTATTCCTCTCCATTGGAGCTTCCAGAATTTTACAGCTTTAAAAGCAATTCCTTTATTTTCAATATACTGTGATTCATGATCAAAGATCTTTAACTTTCCAACGAGTGTGCTTCGTGAGAGAGTTGAGAGATCATTTGCTTCTATGATTACATATTTCTTAGAATCGTATCTTGGTGGCAACGATCTGAGAATTTTGCACACTATATCTTTTTCAGAGATAGTCTTTCCAAGAGAGAAAGGGGCACTAATTATCTCAGAGAGTTTAAGATGAAACTCTTCAAAAGTGTCGTTGTCATCCATTCGAAGGTTTTTACCAATCAGATGTAAGAGTTTGAAGACTAGCTTCTTTCTCTGAAGTGTTTCCTTCGAATACGATCTGAAGATTATCCCAAGCTTCTTTCGAAGTTTGATACGTTGATACATGATGTTGTAAATCACGACTTACATCATGTATTATAGCATTCAAACCATCTGAATTCTGCTTTGCAAGCACCTTTTCTTCGTTTGAAAAATCTATTAAGCGTTTAAACTCAGTTTCTGAATTTTCTATCTTTGGACGAAAATAACCATCGATGACTAATAGCCAAGTATTAAAGTCTCGTGATTGAAGAAAAGATCTCATAGCCTATTTCCACCATAGATAGTTTGTTCCGTCAAATCTTGGCAGTACGTTAATTGAAGTCGATTCATGAGAACTCGAGTTCATTCTTATAGGTTGGATCGCACCAAACACAGATTGTTAGATCTTTTCGTGTTTCCGTGCTCTGATACCAATTGAAAAGGCGAGGGTACCCAAATATACCTCAATCTAAAACTTTTCCTACCTATAAGTCCTTTCTCCGAAAGTGATTGTCTATGGACTGATTCGAGACAATACAACTAATCGGATCACACTTCGTGTGATCATCTAGGATACGAGATCGAGACAATACAACAACGAAGTATGTTTACTTGATACAAAGGTTCGGACTTAACCAAACACAATAGGATTTCTTATCAAGTAAATATGAATTAACGTTTGTGTAATTTACTTTAATTATAATAAAACAATTATAATGCGGAAATATAAAGTAAATGACACAGCAAGATTTTGTTAACGAGGAAACCGCAAATGCGAGAAAAACCCCGGACCTTGTCCGCAATTGAATACTCTCGAGTTAAGCCGCTACACAAAATTAAACCTAACTTTGTATAGTTGAGACCAAGCAACTAAACTTATAGTTCACCTAGTTCCGTCTGTATTCCCACGCCTCCAACTTATGAATTAGTCACGTACTTGGAATAATTCCTTTGGTTCGTATTCCAAACAGTAAAGGAACAACAAATATGTTTGGTATCAACTCTCTTCAACCAAGTGATGTGAGTTAGACAAAGGCTCTCCTGTTTATCTTAACATAAACTCCTTCGTCGGGTTCTTAGATTTATCTTATTCTCAACTACCGAAGTAATTGTTAAGATTTTGCAATCAATACTTTTAATCACAAAGAATTATATTGATGCCGATCTACACAACTAATCAATCCAATCTACCACAAGGATAAACTGATTATAGTTGGATCCTCTTATACCGAAACAAGTATTGAGCACACCAATGATTATGAACCCCAAATCAGATATCTTCAATATCTTCTTTGTCTTCAAATCTTCTTAGATCTTCAATAAACACCTGCACACAACAACTTGAATCTCTTGTGATCAATCACGCACGGAACAGAGTCTGTTAACAATGAATTATCACAAGATCGTCTTTAGCACTAACAACAGTCTAAAGATCCATGTCGAAACTTCGATCTAGTTTGAGTGAATCTTATATGAGAAGAGAAGATTCTCAAGCATAAACAAACTAGGTGCAATCAAAGTTCAACCACCGTTAGTCAATCAAATCAATCGAAAACAAAAGATAAACCGCAATTATCTAGCTTTCCACCAACGGTACTCATAAAGCTTCTCAATCCCAAAGAAGACTTTAAACTGAGCGTCCGTAAGAGATTTCGCCTAATTAGGTTACTCTCCTCTCCGAATAGGCGGTTACACCAGTAATAACACAACTGAGAAAGTTTGCTGTCACGAAGGATTAGTTTGCTAGAAATGCAAACTTCAAGTATTTATAGACAAGGAAGTTTGGACACCAAGGAATTTCCAAAACCGAAAAGATTCTCAAAGATATTCAATACATTCCAAATTCGGTTTCCATAATTCCTGGAAATGATCTGTCCAAAATAATGATCGAAATCGCTCTGGAAAATCTCAACTAGTAAATGCACATTACTAATTCTCATTTTCCTAAAATAAAATTAAAAACCTTAAATAAAAGATTCTTAACTTATTTATTTCGATCCTGGGATTTTCTTCCTGTAGCTATTAAGGAATAACTTTGAACAATAAAATATAAACATTCATCGCACGTGTTCAAGTATGCCGACATCCTTACTTTGTAAGTCCTCTTTCATACTTACAACCTTGAAACCGATTTTCCACACTTCCAAACAAGTTTATAATTGGTTCATCCGACTTTCAAGAACTATGCGATTGATTAAGAAACACTCAATCACAAATCATGGGTTTCACGGTTCTACCAAAACAAGTTTCGGTTCTACCTCCATATGAGTATTGTGCATAGTCACACTAGCTTCCCAAAATTCGGTTGACTAGGTACTAGGATCAGTTCCCCGCATATGTATGGTATCTAACTTATATGTGTTTCACATGTCCATAGGATCGGTTCCCATTTGCCTAAAAACGTGTTGCACATGTTCATAGGATCGGTTCCCCTTTCTGCTATAAACCTTGATGCACCCCATACAAGGATCGATTCCCCTTTGTGATGTGTTGCACCTTTTCATAGGATCGGTTCCTCTTTACCCAGATTTGGTTCAAAAAAACACAAACTCGATCGTACCATCTCAGGTGATTACTTAAGATCGGTTTCACTAATAAAAGTCATACCAATACATAAGTCAGGCCTTTGTGAATAATTTTACCAAGAATACAAACAAGTCGTGAGCGGTTATACTAAATTACACATATTGGATGTTCATAAGATATGCAATGAATAACAATCCCAATAACGCCTGGCAATTTCCTTTTCGATTCATAAACAAGTTTATGAACTTACTTCCTTAAAACACATGTAAAACATTGTTTCCTAGGATGAAATCCTCACCTCATACCCATACATAATCACAATAGCATTCAAACGATTATGTCGATGTCTTATCTACAAAGTTTAATGGTTAAGCAATAAACTTCATATTATATTCCTTAATACAATAGCCCCATTTGGGATTGCTTTTTTTTCCTACAAAAGCACTTTGTAACTGACTTGTAACAAACTTTTTAGGAAAATAGCGTTTGGTAAACATTTTTCAAAGCGCTTTTCTCCAAAAGCACTTCTGTTTTAGGCCTACTTTTAAAAGCTACCCAGGATTAACTTTTAAAAGCAGTAAAAGCAGAAGCTGTGGACCCACTCAATTTTAATTAATTGATTCTCTATTTTAACCTTGTTATTATATTAAAAAGACTAAATCTACCCTTAAATATTTATTTTTGTACAATTATTTCACTAACCAAATTTTATTAATTTTTGTTATAAAATAATAATTATAACAACAACAACAATAATAATAATAGTATTTAAAGTTAAAATTAAAAATTAAAATAAAATTAAAATATTAAATGATTAAAATATGAATAAGAATTATTATTATTTGTTGTCTTTATTTAAATAATATTCAAAATAATAAAAAATATATTATTAATAGATGTAATTTAAAACGAATTTTTACACCATGTCTATTTTCGTCATTAGCCACATCTATTACACCATGTCTATTTACAGTTTGTTGGTTCTACAACACTTTACATATTATAGTTTACCAAACATCTGACTACTTTATTTTTAAAGCACAACACAGCAACGCACATCATAGCACAACAGAAAAGCACTTTTGTAAAACTCATAGCAATACCAAACTAGGCTTATGTCTATCTAGAGTGTTCATGCTTCGTAGTTTCATTTTCAATATGCACGACTTGAAAGATACTTTAGGAAATGAAACGGTTCAAGTCAAATATCACTAACCTCAAGTGGAAGGATGATGTTGTCGTTATAACTTCTTACTTCTTCACTTCTTCAAGTCTTCGCAATACTTGTAATGTCTCATATCCTAATACTTTCAAGCTAACCTTGACGAAGTTGACTCTAGTACATAATCAAGCGACTCTTAAAATGAGTTTTGATTCACTAAAATATGACAACCAAACTTGACATACCAACGCTTGGTGGGTTCAAACGAGCTATGCTCTAACAAGATGGTTCTATTACCCTTATAACCCAGACTCTCTATGAGTCTTAATTTCATTTTAATAAAATTTTTATTCACACACAAAAAAAAAAAAAAAAATGTGTAAAGGATATGTGCATAATGATTTTATTGAGCTTGATATCCTTCGGTTATTAATATGGATTGCAGATTGACCAAGGCTCGTAAAATTGTCAAGGTAAATTGGTCACTCCCCTTGTTAGGATGGGTAAAGATAAATGTGGATGGTTGTTTTTTGGATACCCCGGGACTCGCGGGTTGTGGAATAGTTTTAGAGCGGAAATGGTCGGACGTTAGGCTGCCTAGCTCAATCTATTGGTTTAGACACTTCTGTTTCTGCAGAATTTTGGGGCATAATCTATGCATTTAAGCTTGCATAAACTAAAGGGTTAACTAACTAGAGTATGGTTTGAATGTGGTTCAATGCATGCCATATTAGCTCTTTGTGACTTTTCTCTATTTCCTTGGAGGTTGTTAGTTCATTGGGAAAATTATTTGAGATTCCATTCTTCAATTCAATTCAGATAGGGTAATGGTATAGTTGATTTGTTTGCAAAGTGGTGAGTTTCTAAAGGATCACAATGGTGGAACGAACCACCTTTTTTTGGTCATCCGGCTCTTGGAAATGATCATTCTCATCGGCCTAAGTATAAATTTGTAGTACCATTTTTTTCCTTATTTACTTATTTTTTTTCTTTCGCTTCTTTTCCCTTCTCGAGGTCAGGTTTAGTCACTCTCTTATTCTTTTTTTTTTCTTTTTTTTTTTTGACGAATAAAATCTCTTAGTGAGTTTTTAGGGGAAGAAACAAGTAATAATATTAATTACTACCTAAAGATATATTAGTTACACTATCAAAAATAATAAAAAATTACTAGTATTTCTTTGGGGAATAATGTTTTTTCAGAAAATCGAAAACATGCTTATTTAAAAATCTAACAATCCCTTTAGAAAAAAAACAACAAAAACAACTAAAGAATCACTCACATCAGTCAATCAAAAAAACTACTAAAGATTCACTCAAATCTGTCAGTCACTTTCACTAATAGTTTAGTTACAAGGCATTCCAAAAGTCATGAAATTCACCTAAAAATGTATTTTCTCTTTAGTTTTAGCAATACGATCAAAAGAAATAAAATTCTGAGCTCCTCACTAAACATCAACTAAGCCTACAAACACCCTTTTGAACATAACCTGAAAACTAGAATTTAAAAATTAATTTTTCAATTTCCTCCACCTCCTCATACTTCAATCTTTAAACTCTAAACTCACCATGAGACTAAGTACATAACAATTATTGCAATTTATTTTCAATAAGAAGTAAGAACTAATCGTGGAGTACTTATCAAAAGGGAGATAATTTTTATAGGTAAAA